>VZRZ01007310.1:171053-200536 GCA_013398175.1 Climacteris rufus
TTTTTTTTTTTTTTTTTTTTTTTTTTTTTTTTTTTTGTATATCACTTACTCATCTTAATGTTCATTTTCAGCTCCCAGCCATTATTGCAGTATCTGAAGCACAGAAGAGACACTTACATGGAGCTACAAAACAGCCACCACCTGGAATTTGTAGGGTCTGTGTTTTGGAATCCACATTAAATAGAGTGTGGGATTTTGTTTCTCCTGGATGGCTACAGGAAAAGTTCAGATTAATTACCATTTAGTGTCACACAGGATGAAAGACAAGGAATCTGTGTAGTAAAGTAAATTCTGCTTTTCTGTGTAAAAGGCAAGAATTCCAAGGCAGATGATACCACAGCTCCCTGGGATTATGTAGTTCCTGAAAATTGCATCCAAATCTGTGAGAGATCATGAAGCACTCTGCCTTTCAGCAGGCAGGGTTTATAGCAATTCCAAAACAACTCAAACATTGTGTTCCTTGATGAAGATGTGATCATCCAATTTAGATGAAATTGCAGGGTCTCTGATTCCCATTTGAATTACACAAACTGGGAATGTTCAACAGAGCTGGAGGGATGTGGGTGTTTTCAGGCATAGAGTGGTGATTTCCAAAGATTGAGATCTGAGGTTGCGGGGTGGCATCTTGCCGTTAGCCTGTGTTTAATTAAAAGCTTCACAATACACATCAGGCATGGCCTAGGAGAGATCTTGACCCGCTTCCAAAGGGATGAGGAGTCTGGAAGCATTTCTTTAGAAAACATGTGGATAGGAGGGCTGACAGGGGCTGATGACGATATTTTTTTTGTCCATGTGAGTCTGACTAGGGATAATTCCTGTTACTTGAATCAGTTTCTGGAGACAGGTTCATATCCCACACACTGAGACATACACGACACCCTTAGGAATTTCTCTAAATCCCTTTTGAGGAACAGAGATAAACGTTTGACTCTAATCTTTCTGTACTGGGTTTCTCATTACTGGCTTGTTAATGCTCAACTTTTGCTAAGCAAGATCTGAGAGGAATGTTTACCTTCCAGCCTGCTATCTCCCAGTGATCTTGTAAAGCATACTGGATACACCAGTTTCTGGATTTAACTTGGTATTTGCTTAGACATGAAACTAATTCAGTGGCAGGATGCAGTATGAATTTGAAGTGCAATAGAAAAACTTAAAGAGCTGGTTCAGGAAATGTCAGTGACAGAGCTCACTTTCCCTTTTTTCCTGATTAGAAAATTTCTTCAGAAAATATAATTTTTTTTCTTCCTTAGCAGTTATTGCCAGTCAAAATGGGTTTTCCAAGTGCAGTCAGTTTTGTAAGAAGGGGTTTGAGGTCCTGCTTGGCACACACTCATTTTTCCCAGGCACGTGGTGAGATTCTTGGGGTGTCCTGTGCAGGACTGTTGGATTTGATGATCCATGTGGGATCCTTCCAAGTCAGGGTGTTCCATGATTCTATAATTAAAATATCACACTACTTTTGCTGTAAAATTTCCAGGGCAAAAGCAATGGTGAATAACACACTTAAGGTGATGGAGACTCAGAGCTGACTACAGAGGCAGCAGAAGTGGAAGAGAGCAGAGCTTTACATCCTCTGCTGTGGCTGCTCAGCTCAGGGCAGCCTCTCTTCTTGGGAAAGGGCTTGTCCCTTTGATGTGTCCCAGGCACAACAATCCACCTGGATCACTAATGCATACCTACTTTTCCATACGGATAGTTTTCATATTCCTGTGTATTGTCTGCTCCCACCTGTCAGGTGCTGGGAATTGCAGCCTCTTCCAATATGCTCCTAATACTGCGCCATGGAAGAGGCTGGTGAGAGGTTCCCGGGAGGTTTCATCAGGGCTTCGCTGATCATGGAACATGCAGTAGGATTTTCCCTGCCCCTATTGGATCTCCATCCATCTTCTTGGGATGGCCTGGAGTCTGCTGGGCATCCAGTGCTTTTCAGTGTTGCTCTTCGAGGATTCTAGTGCAGCATTTGGAAGAATCTCTTCCCAAGCAATGTTTGCCAAGGTTTGAATTTTTGGGGAAGCTTGAGGTTTTTTCCTGCAATGATCTCCGGGGTTCTACCCTGCCCTAGGATTTGACAAAGAGATTTCTAGTCTCATTTTGCGTGAGTGGCTGTGCCAAGGATACTCTAGGGATTGCCTCGTGACTTGGCAGAGCAGCTGTGAGATCCATGGAGCAGGAGGATGGGAACAGCTGCTTGTACCATGTCCCTGCCAGCTTTGGCAAGGGCTGTGTTGAGGAGGGTTTGGACACACAAAGTTTGGGGCTCGTTCCCAGACTTGGCATTAAATGGTTGAGGGTTGGTGCTGTTGCTGATCTGGCATGTTTGGAGGGAGCTACCAGCTCAAAAGGCGATCCCTGAACACTGGGAATTTTTTCATCTGTTAATTTTGCTCAGAACAGATTACCAAACGACTATTCCCCTTCATCCCTTTTGCCCTTTCTCCAAGGCTCCGGCAGGAAGCAGTATCGAGCTTTTCCAGCTGAGAAATCCACAGTGGCTGTGCCTTCAACATCAGCACTTGCAGCTGCTCCAGCACTCCCTTCCAGCCGCCCGTTGGCAGGTGTTTCCATTTTAAATCCTTTCCATGGATTATGGATCATGAACCAGGAGCCTTTCAGAGGTATTGTGTTGGTAAACAGACTTTTGTTTCCAATAAACTTTCCTCCTATTCCCCGAGGGTGGAGTGTTCCCCCCATCTTCCAGAAAAGGAGGAAGCAGTAACAAAAACGCAGCTGCTGCCTTCAGCTCTTCAAAGAGCAAACCCTGGCGTGCACCTTGCATGGAGGAGGAGAGAGTGTGCTTATGCGACCCGGACTGGAGAGTCATTTAGGTCAGGTGGGGGAGTGCAGCTGCCCCCAGTGCCAGTGAGCATTGTTAATCATGGGATCTTGTAATAGTGTGGGTTGAAACTGAAAGTTCATCTCACTCCACTTCATGCCACGGGCAGGGACACCTGCTACTAGAGCAGGTTGCTCGGGCGTCGCATTTGTCCTTTGCGATGGGACGGAGCGGGAGGGTTGAAGGAAGGAAGGGAGGGAGAGGAGGATGGCGGGGACTGTAGGCAGCGCGAACTACAACTCCCAGAAGCCTCTGCTGGAGCGGCCAGCACCAGCAATCAATCGGCGCCTGCGCTGTCGCATTATAAAAGGCGGCCGCGCGTCAGTTTCCGCCTCTTTCTGCCATGGCGGCGAGTCAGGGTGGTTGTGCACGGCCTGTCGGGGATCATCCGCCAACATCCGCCCTCCCCGCGGTTCTCATGCTGTTCCACTCCGCCGCATCGGCGCGCCATGGGCATCGCGCCCGGCGGCGGCGCTTCGAGGCGCTCCGGTGGCTGCGGAGGGCAGCGCGGCCTTGCTCCCGTTCTCCTTCCCCAGGTGAGTGAGGGACTCCAGAGGCTGAACCGGCTGACTCCCTGTCCCGTGACAGCAGCCGCGGGCGAAGGAGCCCCGCGGACTCGCCCGGCCCTATCGAAGCTGCATCTGTCGGTGCTGTGGCAGATGCAGTCAAAAAGGAGCCGAGAGCGAAGAGATTTTCCTCGACGGTCGCCGCTCAGTTGGAGCCTCCGTAACTGTCCGGCAACATTTCGGGAAAATACACGGCCCGGGATGGGCTGGGGGGGATGCTGGTGCTGGAAGCAGGCGGCTACCCCAAATCCCTGCTCCTGGGGTCCAGATTGATGCATGGAGGAGGGAATATCCCGTTTTTCTTATATTTTGTTCTAAGCTACTTTTATTGTCATTTACCTGAAACTCAGCAGTGCCTTTCCGCAGCAGTGTCCTGCCATGGAAGGTGATCCCGGAGCGCGGGATGGCTGGTGACAGCCTCAGTTTTCGGCAGGTGAGATGGGCAATCCAAGCTCTGGAGTCCCCACTCGGGCTGAGAATTTGGTTGGTGTCATGGCCTCCCTTGGCCATGAGCAGGGACCAGCAGCCTTTCCTGCTCCTCTGCTACCAGACAGTGCCGGCACATGGCTGTTCCAAGGCTATGGATCCTCTGTAGGGCTTGTCCTTGAGGCTGGACCCTGCCAAACTCCCTTAGTTCTTGCTCCATCTACATCATGAGTGCGTGGGATAAGGGCACTTCCTCTTTCTGGGCCTGACAAAAGGCAGAACTGGGAATCAACCCTGATGCAAAGCCAGTTGATCACTGTCACAGACTTGGCCAGATAAACTCCGTGTTTATCAGCATGTTTATCCAAGAGCTGTGGCTCCGCACAGTAGCTGCAGGTCTCCAACAACATGCCAGAGCAACAGGAAGGTCTTTGACTGCTGGGCCTGTTTTGCCTGTGGCTGTCACTCGCCCCTCCTATATATTTTGGGGAATTGGGCAGTTCTTTGCTTGTGGTTTCAGGGTGGGATGAGTCAGGGGTATGTCCACAGGAGTCTGCTGCCCATTGCTGATACCAGGGGAGTGCTGTGATGTCTTCCAGGGGTCCCAGGTGTTCAGAGCTCACCTACCTGACGGATAAACCCAGGTGAGAACATGGTGCCCTTGTTGGAGCTCCACAGCCCATTCCTCCAAATCCCTTTCCCATCAGATCTGAATAGCGATCTTGTGGTCGAAAAAGGAGGAAAAGTAAAATTCATGCTGGTCTTGGGCTCTCAGCAGGTGTGTCCTGTGCTGAGAGGGGCCACTAGGAAGACAGGCTGTGCCAGCCTCACTATGTTGAGAAATCTGGTTGGGAGGGAAACCTGTGGTCAACAGAAGGAATAAATGTTGGGCCATGAGGGTTAGAGGGCTGGGATTTATGTGGGAGAATCTGAGCCATGGATTTACGGTGACCCATCAGCTTCAGGCACTAAACTGTGGCTCTTGTTTTTTCAAGAATTGCTCAGTAGAAAAGGCTGAGAACCTGTGAGCCCTGTCCCAAGGGATTCCGTTTCCTGTAAGACCTGATTTGTGGGGAAGCTGCAGCATGAAGCCACGTGAGTGTTCTCTGGGGAACTCCTGGTGTTGGATGGGCAGTAAGTTTAAATTAGGTACTGGGAGGAAATTCCTGGGTGAGAGGGTGGTGAGGCCCTGGCACAGGTTGCTCAGAGAGGCTGTGGCCGTCCCATCCCTGAAGTGTCCCAGGCCATGTTGGATGGAGCTTGAAGCAACCTGGGATAGTGGAAGGTGTCCCTGCCCATGGCAGGGGGTGGAACAGGATAAGCTTTTAAGTTCCCTTCCAACCCAAACCATTCTGGTATGATCTGGAGTGAGGCCTGAAGGACAGGGAATGGTTCAAGCCAACTGGCCTATGCTGGAAGTGGCCAGTCCTTCACCTGGACTGTGTAGGTGGAAATTACCAACCTTGTATTGTAGCCTTTTAATTGAGCAGAATTGTGATCTGTGCTGTGGGACGAGGTGTGCGTGAGATGCATGGCAGTGCAGCCTGGTCCATGATGACTCCTGAGTCTGGAGACAGTTGGATGAGTCCTGCGGATATGGGGCTGAGGCCAGGCACAAGCTACTCAAAACCACAGTGTGGGGAGGAAACATCCAGGAGTTCCTGGATGTGGATGGAATCTGACACAGTGCTGAGCCTGACTGCTCAATACTCAACTGGCTTATTTTTATCTCTTTTTTCAGGTCTAAACACAGGGTGGAGCCAAGGTGAGCCATACCTTAGTGTCTTGGTGCTCCAGTGCCAGACTGTTCTTTCCCAGCCCTCTCCTCCAGAAGTTGGAACTCTGCAGAGCCAGATCTTGGGTCCTGCCCAAGCTATGAGCTCCACCAGCTGGGATCAGCCACTTCTGGGCTCCGCTCACCTGCACTGCAGGGAGAGGGAACTGGTTTGGCTCCAGGTGTTGCTCAAGCTCCCATTGAGATGCTCCACAGGGAAGAACAGTCCATTCCATGGAGTTTTCTCAGGAGGGGGTCTGGATATCAAATACGTGGTTAGAGCAGGGAGCCAGTAATGCCAGGGTGGTGGATTAGATCCCCACGGGGACTATTCATTTAAGAGCTGGACTCAGTGATCCCTGTGGGTCTCTTCCAACTTCTCTCTGTGTGATGCAAGTTTGAATAAATGCAGTTGGTTTCAAATCCTTGTTGTTTCTCTTGTGTTGGAGGTGTATTGGGATGGGGTGAGGCTGGGCTGCCTCTGAGCCAGGGAATCTGAGCATCCGCTTGAAATGGAGCTCACCAGTGCTCCAAGGCAAGTTCCTGTCCCTGTTGCAGCACCCACCGGTGGGGTGTCCCCCACTGTCCTCGGTGGGGGTCCCTGGAATGCTGGAAAACTCCTGGGCCCTCATGGAGGTGCTGGAGCAGCTTCTGCAACCTTGGGGTGTTCCAACACCCTCCTCTGGAGCCTTTGTGATTCTGCTTCGCTGTTTTCTCGGCATGGAGAAAAATTGGCTGTGAGGAGCTATGGTGTCTGAGTTGGAGCCATTTTGTTAATCCCTGTCCCTGGAGGGCTGTGGCAATGTCCCGTGATCCATCTGCTAAGAGCACCTTTGTCCTGGGATACAGAGCTGGTGCCTCTGACCCCTCTGGCATCTGCAGGTCTTGAGAGCCCCCACCTTGCGGAGTGTGTCCCAGCTATCCCAGGATCCTGGCTTCTAAGGGACACAAGTGAGTCTGCACTCAGCCTGGCTGTCCCTGTGTTTGTCACCAAAGCCAGGCACGGGGACAAAACTGGCATGTGACAACACCGAACAATGTCCCAGCACCAACAAAGACTAAATGCCAACATGTTGCAAGGAAGTGATCGGAGCTGAACAACCTGGCTTGCTTCTGAAGTTTGGAATGTTAGGCTTTTGCTGGGATTTGTGTTTTGGAATTTGGTGGTTGGGGAGCAGGGAAATTGAAAAAAGTAGTTTTAAAAACGGGAATTAAAAAGGCAAGTGACTTAACCTTTGTCCTAAGTGGTTAAAAGAACTGTGCAGCAGCTCCAGAGCCCTTTTTTTTGTATGTAGACGTGGGAAGAAGACTTAACCCTCTTACTTTACTCAGTGTTACTGGGAGGATGAGGACAGAGCTAGCAGCTTCTCCCTCCCCGGGACAGTTTGTCTGCCCGGGTGACTGTGGGGCCAGAGCTGTCTGTCCCCAGGTGGGGTGGGGACAAGGGTGGAGACCTGTCCCTGTTGCTGCCAGCGTAGCAGTAATGTGCTGGGTTGGGATTTGGCCAGCACGGCCATGGGGACAGTGGCAGATCTCTCCCAGGACCCCAACCCCAAGGGACACTTGCAGTTCCATGTCATTGTGCTGGGGGACACGGCCGTGGGCAAGTCCTCACTGCTGCGCTGCTTCACTGGGGACTCCAGGGGGGCAGCCACTCCTGGTCCTGCTGTCAGTGTTGAGTTCTACAGCTGGACAGTCCTGGTGTCATCCACCGGCAAGGCCAAGCTGCAGCTCTGGGATACGGCTGAGCAGGAGCAGTTCAGGTGAGATGGGCAAGGGGACCCCAGACCCATGTGGACCCCAGCACCCCACTGGGTCATCCCCCCACTCTGGGGGTGGGTGTAAGTCGCCAGCCAGGTGTGCAGGGACAGGGAGCAATGGCTCGCTGGGACAGTGACACTTTAGGGGCCAGTGACACTTTGTGCTGAGCTGGCAGCAATGCCAGAGCTGTTTTGGGGAGCAGCCAAGGGAGCAGGGCTGGGTGCTGGTCGCAGTGTGCAGGTGGGCTGGGGCTGTATGGTTTCTTTCCTGATTGCATCAGGCTGCAGCCAGGAGCTCCTGGGAGTGTGAAAGAGGTTCAAATGGGGCATGAAGGGCAGAAGAGCCAAATTCTGTGGCTGGAGCTGGGCTCCCATGTTCTCCCCATCCCTGGGAACCTTTTGGGGACCCCAGGGTTGGTCTGGAGGTGCCCTGTTTCTGTCCGGTGCTGTCCCATCTCCACTGCACCCTGGGCTGTTGGGAGGACAAAGGTACCACAGAGCTCCTGAAAACTCCACAGGTCTCCTCTGGAGGTCCCCAGTCTGTGGAGTGGGATGCTGAACAGAAAAGAGGGATTTAAATGGCCCAGGCAGGTCTCCCTTTCCTGCTGCTGGGGGCTCATCTGTCACCCAAAAATCCCCCAAGCCCCATCCCAGGGTTGTTGGTGTGGGAGCTTCCCAGTATCCTTCGAAACCCTGCTGGATATGCCCGGATCCATTACCAGGTCTTTCTACTGGAGTGCAGCAGGGGTGCTGCTGCTTTGACCTCACCAACCGGGTGTCCTTTGAGCACGTCCCTGAGTGGTACCACGAGGCCATGCGGGACCTGCCTTTGTCCTGATGGGACACAAGTGTGACCTGGTGGCTGAGCGAGCCGTGTCAGCAGAGGAGGCCAGATGCCTTGCCTCCACGCTGGGCATGGCCTTCATGGAGACCTCAGCCCGCAGCAACCTCAATGTGGAGCTGGCCTTCCAGACGCTGGACAGGGGCATCCAGCAGGCACTGGGTCAGGGGGTGCTTGCCCCACACCCAGGATGTCATGGCATCAGGCTCATCCCCAGCCAGATCCACCTCCAACCCCCAGCACGGAGGAAGCCCCAGGAGTGCTGTCAGTGCTAACAGGGACAGGGGTACATGGGACTCCCACTCATGGGAATGCTTCTCTCTCCACCCAGCACCTGCAGCCCCTGGGCATTTACAAGACTGCATCCCCTACCTGTACTCATGTCTATTTCAAACCTTAATCTGGGGACTCTAAAAAACTAATACTCTGCTGTAGGAGTGTTTTTAATAGGTTTCTATGGCTTTTCCACACTAAATAAAAGCTGTGCCAAGCACCGTGTCCTGGGCAAGGGTACAGGGCTCAATTCATGGCATTCTCTGCTTTGGGGGGTGTCGCTGGGGGAGCAACAGCCCCTCCTTGTCCGGGACACTTTTTGAGGTGTCCTGTCCGTGGGAAAATAGGACCAGGCACCTCTGAGTGCTTTCAACTGGATGGAGCCAAAATAAAGGGAAAAAAGGCACTCCAAAGGGACCATGCAGCACCAACGGTGCTGGGAACGCCTCCTGGGTGGAGAAGTTCCCTGCCTGCCCAAACACGCTCCTGGCGCGGGGGCGGTGGGTCCCGGCAGCTGGTGGATGCACCAATGGAGACGCAGTGGCAGTACCAGTTCCGAGTGATCATGCTGGGGGACTCAACGGTGGGGAAATCCTCGCTGCTCCGGCGCTACACTGAGGGCGTCTTCCTGGATGCCGTCAACCAGACGGTGGGGGTGGACTTCTATGTCCAGTTCGTGGAGCTGGAGCCGGGACTGCAGGTGAAGCTGCAGTTCTGGGACACAGCCGGGCAGGAGCGGTTCAGGTGGGTCCATGGGGTGGGCAGGGGTGGTGGAGATGGGTTTCCTCCAGATTTGGACTGGAATGTTGTGATCCCAGTCCCGGGGCAGTCCTGGTTGGGACTGTGTTCCCACTGGTCCCTTTGGGTGAAAAACCACCATGCCAAAAGCCAAAACCAAGGGAAAGGAGCCCTTGAGATCACCTTGTAAGCTCTTTCTCCAGCTCTAAAGGGTACAGGACTCCCCCAAGCACACCCCTGCCCTGCCAGATGCAGAGGGGCTGGGGAACAGCTGGGAGCCCACTGGGAGCTGGGCAAAGCAGCTTCCTCAGCTCGGCTGCCAGGAGCCTTCACCCTCACTGTGAGGCTGTCACCACCAGCCAGGCAGCTCCTGGCGACAGGGAAGCTTTGGAGACGTGGCTGCAGGGGATGGAACAGTGGCAGGTCTGGGTTGGCAGGAATGGGAGAGTTCCAGGACTGTGGCAGTAGGGATGGGGAAGTACTGAGAACATGCCATCAGGGACAGAAGCACTTGGGGGCTGTGGAGGCAGGGGTCAGATGAGCTTTGGTGGCCGAGCAGTAACAGAGCTGCCTCTGGAGCTCTTACTGACACAGCAAAAGGCCAATTCTCCTCCCTCTCACAGTGCTTTGAACACAAGGTACTGCTTGCAGGGGCAGGTCCTGGCTGGGGCCACTCTGCAGGCAGGGGAGTTGCTGCCCAAGGTGGCATAGGGGACCCCGGGGGCTGCTCAACCCCTGCCCTTGGCACCCCAGGTCCGTGACTCGCTCCTACTACCGCAACTCGGCTGGGGGGATGCTGCTCTTTGACCTCACCAACCGCGCGTCCTTTGAGAGCATCCAGCGATGGTACCAGGAGGTGACGGACACGATCCAGCCTTTCCACATGGTCTTCCTGCTGGTGGGGCACAAGAGTGACCTGGCCGGGCAGCGCCAGGTGGGCCGGAGGGAGGCAGAGAAGTTGGCAGCATCGCTGGGCATCCAGTACGTGGAGACCTCAGCCAAGGATGCCTCCAATGTGGTCCAGGCCTTCCAGATGCTAACGGTGGCCATTTACCAGGCACTGCAGACGGGACGGTTGGCAACCAGTGAAGTGTGGGATGGGGTGAAGAGCAGTGTCCCACTGCCGGCGCTGCCCAAGGCTCGGGTGTTGGAGAAGGAGGAGAAGCAGAAGAGATGCTCATGCTAGAGCTGGGGACACTGGCAGGGAAGGGACATGCTGGGCTCAGGTGGGGAGGTGGCAATGGAGCAGCTGGGCACAAGCAGAAGCAGTGCAGGAGCATTAAATACCCCTGGTCGCCTTCTACCTGCCCGTGTTTTCCCAGGAAAGGGGAAGCGCATTGGAAGGGTGAAGTCTCCAGATGGGACTTCACCGGCCTGCAGAAGTCAATGTCACCCCCTTCCCCTATTCTTTCTCCTGTACTGACTGAGACCCTAAATTCGTTAAGTCTTCTCAAATAGAATTAAAAGTGACAAATTTATCGCGGAGGTGATGTATCTGTCAATCTAGTTGAGGACCTGCAAAGTTGAGTTGAAAGCAAAAATAGCCCCATACTACTCTGAGGAATTGTCAGTGTCCACTTTCCTTTTAGATTAACCTTCATACAGTGTAAATTGCATAAAAACCCCTTTCTACAAGGCTGTAGAAAGGAGGTCCCCAGGCTCCTGATCCCCCAGTGACACAAGGAGAGGAGCAAGCCTGGGATGGTTCCAGAAGCACTTCACCCACCCTGGTTTCCCCTGCAGATACTGGGAGCCTCCAGAGAGTTGGGCAAGGAGGATGGGCCCAGTTCTGCCCAGGGCTGCAAGGAGCCTCTCCATCGTGCAGGGGTTTGCAGTGCTGTCAACTCCCTCATCCCCACAACAGTCCCCACAGCTTCCTTGAGTTCTGAGCATAGCAGCAAGAACAGCTGAGGAGATGAAGCCTTTTCCATGTCCAGGCAAGGACAGAACCAGGGTGACCTTGATTACCTGCCCTGTCACAACATCCCCCTCCCAACAGTCCAAATATCCCAGCGATGGGGAAGGGACACCCTGGGCTGGAGGTCTGGAGGGGAGTGACCTGCCCACCCTGACTGGCAGGAGAGGAACTGTGGTCCTTGTGGTCTGGAAGGGTCTGGAGGGGAAAGCTTTGGAAGAGCAGCTCAGGGCACCTGGTCTGTTCATGCTAGAGGAAACAGACAGGGAGGAAACGGGGGAGACTCATGGTGGTCTGCAGCTCCTCCCTAGTGGAACCTCCAATCTCTGCTCTCTGTAACCAGGGACAGGATGCGAGGGAACAGCTGGAACTGTGTCAGGGGAGGGATGGACTGGATCTTCCCTCAGAAGGTGGTGGTCAGGCACTGAACAGGCTCCCCAGGGAATGGGCACAGCCCCAAGGCTACCAGAGTTCCAGAAGCATTTGGAAAATGCTCTCAGGCACAGGGTGGGAGTGTTGGGATATCCTGGGCAGGGCCAGGAGCTGGACTCAGTAATCCTTGGGGATCCCTTCCAGCTCAGGCTATTCCACGATTCTGCTCCCTCTAAACCCCCAGGAGACAGGGGGTCCCACAGGACAACACTACATATAGAGCCGAGGTGATAGGGACCCTGCCCCTGCCATCCCTGTGCAACGCTTCCTGAAGAGCGCAAGCCTGTGCCAGGAGCTTAGATTAATAATTTCTTTATTCATGTAAAACAAATCCAAGTATTTATATAAACACTGACATTACAAAGTACTGGAGCAGGTAGGGGCAGGAAGGAGGAAACAAAAACCTCTACAGGTGCTTCTAATACTGTTCCACACATCATCAAATGCTCTGTACCTTGGATAACCACTTGTACGATAAACCACTTTCAAGTCACAAATAAAAGTCTCCGATTGAGATATGTCGTGCTCTGAGGAGGAACAAGGAACAGGGCGCAGAATGGTTTTGGCAGATCTCCTCACCAAGATATTGCTGCACCATTAATAAAAAATAAATGCTTCTCTGTAAAGCATTAAAAAAAATCTTCCACGGGTGACATTGTGGAGGCTTCAGTGGAGAGGCAGATATCCCCAACTGTGCTGGCGGCATCTCCGGCTCTGCCCAGGAGCTATTTCTTGGTAGTTTTGCGGATCAGCGCCATTCTCTGCAACAAGAGAGGGAAAATCATGGGAAGTTGAGCGGTTCAGAGCAGGTAACTGCACAACCACCTGCAGCAGGAAAAAGGCGTCCCAGGTGCTCCCAGGACGCTGCCTGACTTGCTTCCACACAGGTTTTTCAGGTCTGTTCGAATCTTAATGGGGTCCCAAGCTGGAGCCAGAGGAGAAGAAGCGTCTGTGCTGCTCCACTTGGCACCCTAGGGCTGTGGGATCAAAGCCCATCTCAAGGCCCCCTCTCTGCCCAGTGGGAGCTGCAGCATCACCCCCGAACCCACTGCAGGGCAGCTCCTTCTAGGCTCTGACTGTGGCTTCAAAAAACAATGGCCCAATGCAGTTTAAAGCAAAATTAAGGGTGTTTTCAGTCCCTTTGCACAAAGATGGAGCTGCCAGGGGCAGTTGAGAAGTGCCTTGTGCAGCTCCCTGTTGGTTTTAACCCTCCCAAGTCCCTCAGCACCCTGCTGCTTCTCTTTGGGCACAGCCAACACAGCAGAGGAGACACAGCAACCTCAACCCTTTCTGCACAAACAAAACAGGAAGGTCTGGAAGTAATTTCCAGACCAAACCACTTGGAAGAGGCCACAAATTCACAGTGCCAGGAGTCTATGACCACCATCCCCATATTAGCCTTCCATGTGATTCCTGGTGTTGTAAGGACTCCTTACCTGTTTGTGAGCTTCTGTAGTGCAGGCTTTTTTGTAGGGCCTGATTTCTTCAGAACCAAAGCCTGGGATCCACATGTTCCACTGACGCTCTGGAATCACAGAATGGTTTGGGTTGGAAGGGACCTTAAAGTTCATTCCAACTGCTTGCCATGGACAGGGATGCATTATCTACTCACAGTTTTCCACCCCAGCATCACAGCCATGCCCTGACTTCAGGAAGAGCTGAGAGCTGGGGGGTAGAGGGGGGAAAAAAAAGATAAAAGTCACTCACCGAGGTGCAACTGGACATCTTTCACTTCCAGGGTGTTGGACTTGCGGTGCCGTGCAAGCTGGCAGGCAGCTGTCACCACACTCTCAATGAAGTCATCAGCAATCTGCAGCAGCATCTGTTGTAGAACAAGAGCAACAACCAGCCTGGTCAGCACTGAGCAGCTGAAATTACATGGAAAGATGAAATCAAGCCCTCAGAAGCTCGTATTTAGAATCACAGAATGTCCTGAGTTGGAAGGCACCCACAGGGATTATCCAGTCCAGCTCCTGGCCCCCTGCCCATGATACCCCAACAACCTTGCCCTGTGCCTGAGAACATTGTCCAAATGCCCCTGGAGCTCTGGCAGCCTTGGGGCCGTGCCCATTACCTGGGGAGCCTGGGCAGTGCCCAGCACCCTCTGGGGAAAGAAGAACCTTTCCCTGCTCTCCAGCCTGAGCCTCTCCTGGCCCAGCTCCAGCTGTGCCCTGGGTCCTCTCCCTGTCCCAGAGAGCAGATATTGGAGCTGCCCCTCGGGAAGAGCTGCAGCCCCCGCTGAGCTCTGCCCTCAGCCTGCTCTGCCGCAGCTGAACACACAAAGTGCCCTCAGGCACTCCTCCTGTGGCCCCTCCTGATCCTTCACCATCTCCACAGCCTCCTTTGGACACCCTTTAATAGCTTCAGATCTTTCTTATATTGTGTCCAAAACTGCACCCAAAGGACTGGATTTCACAAGTGTTTGCTGCAATTGCTGTTTTAAAAGCCTTTTTGGCACTGGGATGCAGAAAGACAGGGATGGTTGAAGGCTGCATGGGAAAACAGAGGTGTAAAATGAACCGACCCTCCCTCTTTGGACAAAGGGCCACTGATCTGTGACAAATCCCAAATTAGCTCTTTCTGCAGTCCCTGCCACGGGTTTGAACCTACTTCCTCCACATCTTCATCCAGCTGCTCATTCGGATCTACCTCACGCACCAGATCCTGCAATTTCTTCTTGGTTAAAACCTGAGCATGTGGGAAGGAAAGGAAGGAATTACTGCCTTGCTTCAGCAAAGAAGCTGCCTATGGAGCATAGCCACAACCACAAACACCTCCTCCCCCGTGCCCCTGGAGCCGAGTCACACCGTTGACACAGTGTATCAGCTCAGGAATGACAGAGACAAGGAATATCAGGTGTTAAGGGTTATTTTCCAGCACCAGTGGTTGCTCTGGACAGCACGTGGAATGCAGCAGCCAGGACAAATGCTTCCAGCACTAAAATGCTGCTGGCAAGGGGTGGAAAGGCAAAACTACAAGTCCTAAGATGCAGACAGCAAGTGCAATCAAGATATCAGTGACTACAGTTGTGCTCAGGGCATGAGGGAAGTATTTTCATGGCTCTAATGCTTATCAGCTTCAGTGCTTTACATGGAAAACAGAGATATGGGAGTGCTGGGTTATTCCAGGGCAGCCAGACATGGCAGAAACCACATTGGGCTGAACAACAGGATGCTGAGCCTTAAAAGATATGAAAGAAAGTTGTCAGCCTGGTCAGGTCAATCAGGTGCAGGTGGGAAATCCCTGCCCTTCCTGGTTCCCTCACTGCTGTGGCTGTTTTGTGTTGGGGTCTAGTGCACTTCCTCAGAGTCCAGGTGCCAGTGAAGCCATCGGGGCGCAATCCTGGGGCATTCCCTGGGCAGCACCTTGTTTTACGTACATCCAAAGCTCCACACCAGGTTGGATGGAAAGGGACCTTAAAGCTCATCCCATTCCACCCCCTGCCATGGGCAGGGACACCTTTCACTATCCCAGGTTGCTCCAAGCCCCGTCCAACCTGGCCTTGGACACTTCCAGGGATGGGGCAGCCACAGCTTCTGTGGGCAACCTGCACCTCACCACCCATTTCTCCCCATATTTCTCCCACTTAAACCCCATTTAAAAATAATTTCCCCTCTCACACCCCAATATACATTTTCCTAAGACTGGAAAAACCTTTACACCTAGAGCATTTAAACACCATCCAGCCTGGAAGCACCTGGGAGGGAAGAACTCCGTGAAGAAGTTTTACTCACTCATTAACTGATACTTTAATAAACATTATATTTCTGCTGGTGATTTAAGGAAGGAGAATGAAGCTACAGACAGGTCTGAGTATCATTCCTGTTGTCCCAAAGTCAGGGATAGAATTACCTGGCTGCTTTCAGGACTGAGCCGCCCTCCTCCACTGGGCGTTCCCGGCATCTTTGCCACAGTGGTGCTGTTGGCCATGGAGCTCTGTGGGGGGGTGCTGGCTGGTTCTGGTTTGATCGAGGAGAAGCTGGAAAGGTTGATCAAGGTAGAAGGGCCAAACTGGTTCATAATCTGTTGGGCTTTAGCTTTTAGATCATAAAGCTTGTCTAGGTCCTGCTTCTTCTTGGGGTTGTGGGGACCCAAACCAATCAACTGGAAAAGGAAAGGAAAGCCACGGTTAGCCAACAGAAGGAATTCAGCAAGGTAAATAGGTCTTCATCCAGAGAAAACTGCAGTGTCCTGACAGGGCCTGGAGTTTATAGATCAGGAATCTCTGCTCACAGCATGAACAGAGAAGTGGTTTTTAGTAGAAGAGAAAACACTCCCTAGTATATGGAAAATGAAGTTTTCCATCAGCTGCAGGCCAGTGACAATAGACCCACCCACTCAGTCATCCCTCGATCTGAACCCTCCCACATCCACCCCCACATGGCCTTCCTGAACCCATTTCCCATGAAGAACAGACAAATGAGAGCAGATTTAACTGCAGAACATGGCTCATTTCCACTGCAGCATTGTGGGATCCCTCATCCCTGCAATCCAGAGCCCTGGAGAGAAGGCAGGACACAGCCTCCCTGGGGTCTCCACAGGGTGGGGGTCTCATTTTTGGCAGCACCAAGCTCACAGCCTGGCCCTGCAGCAACCCCTCCATGTGGGATTGTCAACATCGGTTCATTTTGGGTTTTGAGAGCACAGTCTGGTGCTCAGAGAGGGAAGAACACGTGTACCCACACCTGCCCCTTGTTTCTCCCATACCAGGCAACTAACAGCAACAGGAAATGGGGTAGGATTTACAGAGCTCCCAACAGTGAACCACAAGTGGGTTTTGTGGTTACACAGATCCTCCAGGTGCTGAACCCAGTCGGGTTGTTGGTCACAGGGTGAACACTGACTTGCATCTCCTCTATTTCATGGCTGGGAGACTCTAAACCCCAAGCTCAAATAAGTTTTCCTCTGTCCTCACCGTTCCATGACAGGAAACTCATTGAAACCCTGCACCTTCCCCTGCCACTACCACTGCGGGCAGCAGTGATGGGCCTGTCACGGGGAAAGAGAGTTTAAGGAACGGTTTGATGGCAATGCCTCTTGTGGTGGGGCCAGAAATGGCTGAGACGCTGAGGCACAACTCACAAGAAGAGTTTGTTTAACCAGCTTTACAGGATGTTCACACACAGTGTCTGCTCTCTGAGCTAAAAACAGACATTTAACCCCATCAGAGCAAGCTTGGTTAGTTTGGATTAATTAATACCAAAACCCACACCAGAAAGCACATGGTAGCATTTAGAAGCAGCTGTTTTAGTGCTTCACTCCAAGGCACATTCATGCATCTGCAGACACAGAAACCCTTGAGAGTTTACATCCCAGACACGTTCTGCAGTGCCCTCAGCAAGTTTCCAGCTCCATTTTAATTGAATTAAAAATAGAAAATCATCACACTCACACTCTAAACCCCTCAGCTGGCACCTCTGGCTGAAGAGCTCAGCACAAGATTGGGAGGGACCTTCAGTCTTGGTTTTATCTGGGGCTGATCTCAGGCTGTTCACCCCACCCCTCACTTCACAGATCCACAAAGCAGGAATTCCTACCCATCATGCAGGGAAGGGAGCACTGAAATTCCCAGGCACAAAGCCCCAAAATCCTTGGGCAGAAGCACTTTGGCAGCATAAAGTCGTTTTGTTGGTTTATTCCCAGATCTTAACGCACCCTTCACGTGCCGCTAAGATCCCTGAACACAAAATTCACAGGATGAGCAGATTCCCAGGGCAAATCCCACATGCCAGACCCATTTACTTACAGCTATCTGAGTGTCTAGATCTTTAATTACATCAGCAACCGCTGTGGGCCCAGCAAGTGGAGAGGCCATTGCCCACAGAACGTCACCAGTCAGCGTTACCTACTCTGGCTTCCTCCTCTTCCACATAACTTTCATTCCTACAGGAACACCAGATATTTTTTGTATCACTCATTCTATGTAAGATGGTGAGAGGAAACAGTTTCACAGGTTGTCCTCACTACAGTACCACGAGTTTCTCTGTCAGAAGTGATCACACAGTCACTGCTGCAGAGGATGGTCATTCCCCGGGATGCTGAAGAAAAACATGGCCAAATTCCCTTTTCCTGCCAGGAAACAGAGTATCCTGGTACCTGATGATGTGCAGGTAAGCCCAGACACCCACAGCAGCAGCTCCTTCCACGGCAGGAGAAGGTTTGGGGGCTGCGATCAGCACCACAACTCATTCAGCTCTGGGACAGCACAGGGTTAAAGCTGTAACTAAAATCCATATTAATGTCAAGCAGCACATTCCCTGGAGTGCTCAGGGGGCTCTCATTTCCCTTAACCATAGTAATTTTCACCAAATATCTAAGTACAATCATAGAGTCTCAGAATGGTTTGGGTGGGAAGAAACCTTAAGCTCATCTCATTCCACCCCTGCCATGGGCATGGACACCTTTCACCATCCCAGGTTGTTCCAAGCCCTTGTCCATCCTGACCTTGGACGCTCCCAGAGACGGGGCAGCCACAGCTTCTGTGGGCAACCTGTGCAGGGCCTCTCCACCCTCACAGGGAACAATTCCTTTCCAATATCCCATCTAACCCTGCCCTGTGGCAGTGGGAAACCATTCCCCCTTATCCTGTCCCTCCAGGCTCTTGTCCAAAGTCCCTCTCCAGCTCCCTTGGAGCCCCTTTAGGCACTGGAAGGAGCTCTGGGGTCTCCCTGGAGCCTCCTCTTCTCCAGATTGAACACCCGCTACTTACAGCGCTCACCCAGCCCCATGGGGACCGCCGAGATTGGACCGAACCCAACTCCCCGTGCAGAACCTCCCCGCCGGGAGTCACAGGGTAGAGCGAAGGTCACCGACCACCCCCGGACGGACTCGGCGCCCACTCTTGGGCTCTCTCACGGATTTGGGGCCACAGCAGCCGGTGTGGATCCCCCGGGTGCTCCGCGCAGCCCCCCCGGGCCCTCCATACCTCCCCATAACCCGCGGGCGAAACAACGGCCCGCCAACGTCCCGCTCCCTCCGCCGCCCGCCGATACCCGGCAGTGCTTCCGCTTCCGGCCGCGGCCGCCAATGGCGAGCGAGTCCCTCTGCGTGTGCGCGTGCCAAGGCCTTCCCGGCAAAAGCGCCCCCGCTCCCCGCGGTGCCTCAGGAAGAGGCGTGCCCAGCATGCCCCGCGCGATTTGCATAACCCTGGCGGGCTAAGTCAGCGGAGAAAACGGCGCTCTTTTGAGAAACCAGCAAAATTGGCGAAAAGAAAGGAGAAGTCGAGATGAAAGATAAAGAAATAGATATATAATGGCACATTTGGTGGCTGCGGCATCCTCGCCCTGACTGTGTAGTGCTCTATCCTTTTCCAGTGCCGGCGGGGCAAAATTTAAACTTTAATAAAGGGCTTCTGCCGTGCGTGGCACGGGGGGGTTTTGCGCCACCCCTGCGGAATCGACATCAAGAGATTTCGGAAGCACAATTTTTGTAGGTGGGGCCGCTGGTAATCGTTTGTTCCAGCACCCCGAGTCTGGGTCAACAGCAGAGAGCGGAGCTACGGTAGGGGTGTGCGATATAACCGCGTAGCGTGCGAGGACCTGTGCTACTATCACTGTGACGCGCAAGGCCGGTCACATGGTCGCTCCGACGCCGCGGAGAGCGGCCAGTATAGGGCACAGCGCTTCACTTCTATCTACATATGAATTTTTTATACTTACACAGGATTATTCTTAAAAAGCACCCCCGAGAGCAGGGAAGGTACCCCTTTACATGCTTCACCCCCCTAGCCCGGTACCGTGACACGGTGCTCTCCCTCCTCACAAGGCTTCGTGGTACACATGTGAGAGGGGACAGTCCCGGGGCTTCCCGTAGGACCCCTCGGGACAGGGGCTGCCAGTCTGCTCCGTCCCGGCCGACAGCTCCCCGGGCCGCTGGGCGGGGGTCTGGTACCACACTGGGGGGCAGCCGGGAGGCCCTGCGATGCTACAGGGGCTGCAGCGCATGGTGTCCTCCAGCTCGCTGAATGGCGTGGCGTACTCGGGCTCCATTGGCAGTGGCTCCGCGTACTCATGGTGTTTTCCCGGGACATCATAGTGGCTCAGGACTAGTGGCAGAGTGTAGCCCTCGTCCAGAAGCGGCTTGAAGGTGGAGGGACCCGTCTGGCTGCTGGGGCTCACTTGCACCAGGTCTGGCTCAGCATACTCTGAAACAGGGAGGCTGCAGTGTAAGGGGGTCATGGTGCTCTGGCAGAGGTAGGTGGGGTGGGTCAAAAAACCGGGCATGTTTGGACCTCCAGGGAAGGGAAAACTGTGCCAAAACCCACAGGACACCCACCCATGGACCCAACATGCCTCTGCCACAGTGCAGAGAGGAGCTCCTGCTGTCCCCAGCCACCCTCCAGTGCCAACACCTGTGACTGAAGTGGAATAATAATAACAGTAACAATAACAATAACAAAAAAGTGGAGTGTTGTTATAATCAATTATAATAATTATAATTAATGGGGGGATCTCATTAATCAGGGTCTCCCTGTTGCACAGGACCTGATGCAGGAGGGGTCAAGTCAGACCAAAGAGATGGGAATCGGCACTCCAGAGTGTCCCCAGGGTGCAATGGGGGAGGCTCAGCTCTGGCTCTGGGCTGAGGGACCTGTTCGTGCCCTAATGTCCCCATTACCTGGTGAATGGGTCTGTCTGAGGTTCCCCAGCGCAAGGGCCATCGGGAAGGAAGCCAAGCTGGGAGGTGGCAGGTTCTGCAGGGAGCACACCTGGCTCGACTCAAGCTTGGGGTACCCTGGGCAGGAAGCGGAAATCCTCGGTTGTCACAGGCTGTCACCTGAACATACAGGTGCCTCTGGCGGGTGGGACCACTCTGGGCTCAGCAGCAGCACCAGTTAAACCAGCTGCACCCCATGGCATACAGGACCCCCAATTTTGGGGAGGGGTTGGGGACCCTTTACCTTTTGTGATCCCACAGTTCTGCTCTGCTGCCAACTTCCTGCCAAGAGGAGAGGCAAAATGGAGTGAGAGGTCCCAGCCACCCTGTGCCCACCACCACCCATCTCCTCACACCCCCTGCATGGGGGGCTGTGCCCCTCAGGACCCAGTGAGCAGCTGGATGAAACTGCCACAATTTGGGGAGGTGATGCCCCCAGGGCAAAGCAGGGGACAGGATAGGACCAACCTCTTCCTGTGGCAGAGGAAAGCCAGGAGCAGGAGGCAGGAGCAGAGGAGCACAAAGCCACCAGTGAGCAGCATCACCAGCAGTGTGGAGCCTGGGGAGGGAGGACAGTGTCAGCGTCAGTCCCCCATCCCACCCCTTTGCACCCATGGGTGACAGAAGCCCACCCAGGGCCACCAGAGGAGGAAAATCAATGTGTTGTCACAGGGGCATGAAGCCCCGGTGGCACCTGGAGCACCACAAGATGATGCAGCACCCTAAGGACAGCCCCCCATGGCACCTACCTGTCTTCTTCGGGTCCAGGGCAATGCCAGGGATGGAGGTATGGCTGGCTGGGTGGCTGGTGGGGACAAGAACCTCCCTGGGGACACTGGGCACTGCAGGGCAAAGCAGAGACCGTGACCGTGGGAAAGGCCCCAGCGGGATGTTTGGGATGGGGGGGGGGTGTGAACCCCTGTGGAGGGTCTCACCATAGGGCCGAGGTGCACGGACCCGTGCCAGCTGGCAGCCCACCAGGGCCACCTTCAGGGCCACATGCTGGTGCCACCTCTGGGGTATGACACGGACATAGCGGGCAACGATGGAGGGGATGAAGGCATTGGAGACTTCTCCATGACTGTCAGTGTTTCCTTCAAACACCTGCCAGAGAGGGTGAAGAGGCACCAATGGCCGAATATCACATGCAGGGGGTCTCAGCTCCATGATGTCCCCCCCATGCCCACCTTGTCCTCCTGGCCACTGCTGCTTCTGTAAGGTCTCCAGTTCTTCCCATCGCGGCTGGAGGAGATGTGGTAGGACATCACGTAGTAGTCGTGCTGCTCGGAGGAGCCCTTCGTGATGATGCCTGTGCGTGCAGGAGGGTGTTGTCCTGACTTTTGCAATTCTGGATATTATCATTCTTTTGTAGCTAGTTTCTCACACACTTCTATGTAAACATAGCTATGTTATTGTAACGGTATCTTTTTGTTTACATTCCTTTCTCCTGGGCACAGAAGTCTGATGGACATTTCCTTTGACCACTGTGATTGAGGGACTACAAGCTCTTCCCTCCCATGGACAGTGATTTCTAAAATGCATATAAAATAAACAGGGCGGGTCTCGCCTGGCAGTTGCTTCTTACTCTCCTAACAGGCGTCTTGTCTCCTTCGTTCGTGTCGTTACTGCGACAGGAGGGGAGTCCCCGCTGTCAGTCAGGGGTTACGGGGCTGGGGAAGGGCTTTGGGGAGCTGCCCTGTACCCCACTGCATGGGGCAGAGCCCTCCCAGCTGGAATAACCCCCATCTTCTGGGATACTCAAGCCCCAGCTGAGAAAGGACTAGGAGAGCAGGACATGTCACCTGGCGGAGGGGGGTCCTTCTGACTCTGAGAGGGGGTTTGGGTGGCAGATTCCAGTGTGGGATGCCCTGATCTGCCCCCAGGGGCCGATAATCTCTGGCCCCAGCTGCCAGCCCTGCATTCCTCCCGCCTCCAGCCAGACAATGTTCCCATTTTCCTCGCTGTGGTCGCCAGCCGCCGGCACATAAAGCCCCTGCTTTCGGCAGGCTCTGGCCGGACAAAAGGCGCTCGCTGGCACCAGATGCAAGAGCATAATATTAACTTGTTTGTCCCAGAAATGGCTGCGGATGATGAGGGAACAGGGACAAAAGGGGGATGGGAGCAGCTGGGGGCGGGGGGGGTTGGTGCACTCTGCATCCCAGTTTGCACCAGTAAAATGAGTACAATGAACACAATGAGCTCGAGTGCATCCTGGGAGTTACGACAGTGCAACTGCTCTGGGCAGTTTTGTGAGGATCAGTGAGGCTTGCACAGGGAGAGGACAGTGGTCAGGGAGGCGCAAGCAGCTGTTGTTCCCCTCTGATGACCAGCTCTCACCTGTGACATTCCTTCGGGTGCCCAGGTCCAGCTCCAGCCAGGGGGCCTCAGCACCAGGTTCGGCTGCCCAGGAGTGGCCAGTGGTGCTGAGCGCTGCCCGCTCAGCCACCCAGGCCTGGTCCTGGCCCAGTGCATCCACCTCGTGCCACCATGATGAGGCACTGAAGGCAGCCACTTCCAGCATATCGTCACAGGCTGGGGATAGGAGACAGCATGCTGGGAACCCAGAAACCCCAACTAGGCACACAGGGGTGACACTGGGTCTATCAGCCAAAACTGTGCATTAATTTCAAGGGAAAGGGGAAAAAATTACCTTTGTGGAATAGGAGTCGCTTCTCAGAGAGGGATCCTCTGTGTGGAGGAAAGCAAAGGGAGCATCAGACAGGTGAACAAACCCTGAGGGTCTCTGAAAGTGAGGGGTGTCAGTTTCCCAGTGTCAGTGTGGGTGGGTCCTGCAGCTGGGTGTGAGGTGCAGCCCCAGCCCCTCCTCACCCACCTTTTGGAGTGGAGCCCATTGGCGAAGGTTGACTCATAGAGCGTGATCCCCTTCTCCCGGGACAGGGTGACCTGCCCGCCCAGCTCATCTGCGATCACCCCAGCGTGCACAGCCGCCTTGCACAGCACTGATGTCTGCGGAGAGCAGGGGTGGGGGTAAGGGCAGCTCCCCATGGCAGGGCCGAGCACCCCAAGGCCACACCTATCACCTCTGGGCTGCTGGGGGTGACAAGCAGTGGCCACACGTACTGGGGACCATCCCTGGTGGGTGCATCATGGTGCCCACACTTACGTCCCGGTAGCCCTGGCTTGGGTTGCCCCAGATGTCCCCATGGATGTCCTTGCAGCCTGCGGGGCAGTATACGCTGAAACACATGGTGGGGGGGGATCAGGGTTCCCTCCCATCCAAACCTGCTCTGCTCCCCGTCCCACCAGAGTTGCACCTCAGGAGTGGGATGGGGATGAAACCGACGTTGACATGGACTCTGAGGGCAGGGGACACCAAAATGGGACCACTTGTCCCTCCTCAACCACTCACCTGATGTGCTCCTGGGTGTAGTGGGTGCCTCGAACCAGGCAGGACACCAGGTCTGTAAGACAGGGACACCCCAGTGTGAAGGACCCCCCACCTGCACCACAGCATCGACCCACTTCTGCCCCAGGGCACTCCATTCCCATGCCCTTCCCAACCAAATCCCACTCCTCATTTGGATTTTGCTCTCCACGTCCCCATGTCTGGAGGGGCAGGGAGGGATGGCCCATCAGTCCCTGCAGCCATTGGCCCCATGGCACCATCTATGGTGTCTGTGGCTCTACCTGATATTGGGGGGCCACCTGACTTGGAGTTTCAGGGTTCTCAAAGGGGTTCCAGCTGGCTGGGTGGCCTGTTTGCCCCCAGCCAGGGAGAACACAGATATTCAAGGAGTTTGGGGCAATGGGAGCCCATCCCGGGGTCAGAAAGGAGCTCCCTTTACCCCTGGCTGTGTCCCCCTCCCCACAGGCCAGAACACATTCTGGAGGGTGTCTCTGCATCCCGGGGGATACTCTCCCCGTACCTGGGTGCTGTGAGGTGGCATAGGACAGGAGGAGGCCTCGTCCTGAGCGGTGGCTGGTGCTGTTGAACAGGACGGTCACAGTGCTGGAGTTTGTCACCAGGAGTGGGGCAGAAGGGATAGAGTTCCTGCAGTAGGGCCCTGCCAGCAGGGATGGGGCCATGGAGAGGATCTGGGCTCCCTGGGAAGATGCTTGGGCACCCGGACCCCAAGACTTCACCTCCCCCAGCTCAGCCCTTGCCAGGGCCAGGGGGGCTCAGGCATTTGGGCTGTACTCAGGGTGGTCCCAGAATTGTCCCACATCCATTGTGGCCCATCTCCAAGCTATTCCCAACATCAGGATGCTGAAGGGTAGCCCCATGCCAGGCTGGTCCCATCCTGAGGGCGGTCCTATGTCCCAGGGTGGTCTCATGCCTAGGCTGGTCCCAGCCTCAGGGTGGCCCCATTGCCCTTACCAGGCACCTGCCACCGCACCTCCCACTGCAGGGACTGCTACACCTGGGATTACCCCAAGGGACCCCAAAACGGGAGCTGTGTTCTCATCCCGCCCCCCCCTCCCCTTTCACAGGCACTGCCGAAGCAGCCTTCTAAATCCTCCTCCCCACCCCATTTAATCCTCATTAATTTGCAGTCTCCATCTCTCTGATTAAAACTTCAGCTTAGCAGGCAGGCGGGTTCCTTGGGGACATCTCTGGTCCCAGCTGGGGACAGGATGTGGCCCCAATCCCTGGATTGCCATCACTCCCTGCCCCCATCACTCTGCTCTGTATCACATCCATCACTGGGGCCTCGGGGCACCCAGAGATGCTTTGAGCAAATACCGTAATTTTCCTGGGGACAGGGAACTGTGTCCCTGTGTCCCCATGGGGCTGGTGGTGGCACCTGCTCCTGTGCATCAGTTTCCCTACCCTGACCCATATCCTCACCCTGCCTGGGTCATACTGAACTGGGAGGTCAATCCCAGGGGACATGGGACACATGTGCATGCAGGGATGTCACAGATGTGACAGAATAGGGGTCTGCATGATATGCAGATGAGATGCAGGATGACACACATGCAGACTTCTCTCCCACCGGTTGTCAGATGCCAACACTGCGCTGGGTCAGTGCTGCCATATCTGTATGGATCCCAGTGATACCCTACGAGCTGGCAACCCCACAGCCTAACCCCAGAGGCTGCCACCCCACGGGGATCCTGCCACATTCCCAGCAGGATCAGGCCAGGGGCCAGACACCAGGTCTGAGTCAGCGGAATGGAGGCCACAGCCTCTGCTTGCTCCAGCCACTTCCTGAAAAACATCTGGGACTTCTCAAGGGCTGGTGTCAGGAGGAGGAGTGGGACCCCAGCCCTGTGTCCCACTGGCATGGCCCTGGTGCCCAGCCACTTCTCCCAGTCCCCCAACGCCTCCCCCAGCCCCCTGTGAGCATCATTTGGGGGTGCCCCCTTTCCTGCATTGCTCCATCTCAGTCTGGGCCAGGAGGTCTCTTAGCTTTGGGAATAAACATGTCCCTGAGACCACAGCAGAGGGGATGGGGAGCAGGGACCTCACATGCTGTCACCCCCCTGGGGACCAGACCAGAAAATGTAAAAGCCCTGGAGAACAGAGAAGACTCCCAGTCCCATGGATCCAAGCTGGCTCCTTTCCATCCTGCGCTTCCCATTGCATCCCCTGTTCAGCCCCTGCCCCTCACCAGGACTGCTCCTCCATCCCACCCCATCACTGATGCTTCCCCCCACCCCTAAGACATTTTCCTCAGCACTTGTCATGCTCCCAGTGCTGCCAAATCCCTTCAAGAGCATTAAATCTCTCCAGGAAAATCCTGGAAGTGTTTGGGCAGCAGCTGGGCTGATGGAATTATTAGTTCAGTGGCTGCATCTGGTCCCAACTGGGCAGCCCCCCCAAGCTTGGCAATATCCAACTCCTTGGGTACACCTCTCCTCAGATACCTCCATCCTCACATACCCTCCTCCTTGGATAACCCTCTCCTTGGGTACCCACCTCCTCAGATATCCCTATTCTCAAATATTCCTCTCCTTGGATATCATTCCCTCTGTTTGGGTACTCTCATTCATCAGGTACCCCCATCCTTGGATATTGCTCTTTCTTGCATAACACACTCCTCAGATATTAGGTTATGTGATCTTCAGATATTCTCCTCCTTGGATACACTCCTCCTCAGATATCCCCTTTCTTGGATACCCCCCTGCTTGGGCATCCCCCTCCTTAGATATTCTCCCTCCTCATGATGAAATCAGCTAAAACCCCAGATTTTCCTGATAGTCTCCCTATCCACAACACTCTATCACCCCTGCCTCAGTTTCCCTGGGACCCCCCTTACCATAGGCAGTGCCAGCCTGGGGGTCAGTGAGCAGCAGGGAGCTATGGGCACAGTTCTCTGAGGGCTCCAGATCCACATCCCCGAATGCCAGGAGCAGGGAGGTGCCCGAGGGAGCTCGGAGCCACCAGCGGCACACGGTGTGGTTGGGATACGTGCCCGGGTAGTTCTTGGAGCTCAGCGTGCCACTGTGAGGTGTCAGCAGTGTGTGACCACAGCCGTTTCCTGCAAAGACACCATGGAGGGGGCTCAGGTGGGTTGCTCCCTGCCTCAGTTTTCCCACTTGGTGAGGCCCCCAAAACACCCCTAAGCACCCACAGCCCCTTCAAATGTTTTCCTTGTCCAAAGCATCATTTTCTGGTGGCTTTTCTGGATGCTCCCTGCTCTGGAGATTGCCTGCATGGGGATGAAACTGCCATAGTTTCCTCTACAGCTACCCAGCACACCCCTGCACCCCCAGCTTCTCTACATTTCCCAGTCCAGGACAATCCCAATTTGGGGGAATTCAAAAGGATTCTAGGAGGGAGTATCTCCACCCTATGGGACTGTACAGCACCGGGCAGCCCTTGGGACGCCCTGGCTGCAGCCTTGACCTTGAGGACAACCTTGGGCAGCTGCATCCCCATCGTCTCCTTCCCAGGGTGATTCCAGACCCCACCACAAGAGGCTTTTCTCTGGACACACTGCCCCCAGGCATGAGGGAATATGCTGACTATAAGCTGAAAGGGCACGGTGTTGGGGTCCAGCTGGAATTTCTGGGCAGGATTGGGGTGCAGGGAAAGTGGGTAAGCACCACTCAGCCCCTCTGTGTCGGCTGGGTATTTGTGGGGGTCCAGTGCTCAACACCCCCTCCCCACATCCCCTAAAAGCTGCTGCTCCTGCCAAGCATCATCCTGGCACAGCCAGAAAGAAAAGGGATGGTGGGCATAGATTTGCCCAGCCTTGGCTCCCCTCACTGTTGCTGGGAGATGACACAAAGTGCCAGTAAGGGAAAATCCTGCAGGGATAAAAAAGGGGGGGCTGGAGGGGAAAGATGCCAGCCCCCCCACAGAGCCCCCTCCTCCCCAGCCTGTGGGAAGAGCTGGCAGCCAAAAGGTAGGGGGAGTTATCCTGCAGGGCTGGGAGAAATCCCCAACTTCCCGNAGAGGGGGGTCCCGGGGGGGGGGGGGGGGGGGGGGGGGGAGCAGTGGGAAGCCCAGGGCTGCTGGGACAGTGGCTCCCAGAAGGGCTGCTCTGCTGGGGGAGAGAAATTTGGGGTATTTAGGGGGAGTTTATAGCATGGAAAGTCAAAGACATTGGGATCTGCGTGGAAAACCCTCTCTGGCCAGGACAGCTGGACATGTGAGCCCATCTGGGGATCTTGGATGGACGCCTCAGCTCCATATCCATGCTGGTGGGTTCAGAGGAGCTGTGGGGACCCATTCCGGGAAAAACCCTATCCCACGAAAGGAAATTCTTGTTAAAAACATCCCGAGTGTGACCAGCGCGTGCTGGGAAGGCATGCCAGAGATAAGCTGAGAGCTGCCGGCATTCCTGGGAATTTGCCTCCAAAGAGGGGCCAGGAAAAGCCAAGGCAGAGCCACGGGGGACTTGCCCCCAAGTGTGGGAACAACACTCCCCTCCCAAAAACTGAATTGCCAAAAAATGTGAAAACTGGATTTCCGATGGATGAGGGTGAAGTCATGGCCGGGCCCCACTGGGGTCATTCCTGCCAGGGATTTGTTTGTTTTCTCACAGGATGCCAGAAAGACAAAACAGGGCGATGCTCCGGGAAAAGCCCAGCATACTTCTGCCTCCATCATGCTGCCGGCCCCGGGAAAGCTCCCCCGCGTCCACCAGTGGGTTTGGGATCCGGTGTAAACCCGCTGCAGGATGTGTCCCAAATCACACATCGGGAACGCAGCGGGATTCTGCCCTCAATGATCCTACCCTGGCCCCGTGCCTCAGTTTCCCCTCGATGAGAATAATGCTTTGGATGGCCCATCCTGGTCTCCTCGCTCTTTGGTGAGCTGCGGACGAGTGACAGCGGAAACACGAACTTCGGGGTTGAGGTTTGGGTGAACTTTCCCTCGGGGTCGTCCTGGACCCCGCGGGTGCAATTCCCCTCGGGAGCAACGACGCCGGGCTCCGCAGCATTCCCGGGATGGAGCCCACTGCCCGGCTCTCCCGACTGTGCACCCGTAAACTCCAGCGAACCTCTTAACCCGGGGATTAGGAGCTCCCGGGAAAAGCCCTGGAGGCGGGATGGAGCCGAACGCGGGATTCTCGGGACCCCCGGGGTAGTCGGTACCGGGGGCAGGGACAGAGGGAGCTGGGGGGACTGCGGGGAAAGCAGGCGGGTATGGGACCGGCGTCATGCGGGGGTGGTGGAGACAGCGCAGAGCTCGTCCCGTCCGGTACCGAAGCAGAGGGATAGAAGGGACCCCGTCCCGGATCGCTCCCAGGACAGAGGGACGGCGGGGACCCCGTCCAGTACGGTACTGGGACAGAGGGATGGCAAAGACCCCGTCCCGGAAAGGGACCGGGACAGGCGCACCACGACGACCCTGTCCCGGCATGGTCCGGACTGGACACAGCGGGGACCCGCTCCCGGGAGCTCATCCTGGTCCAGACATGGCAGAGATGAGCCCCTCCGGTCCCCGTTCCCAGTCCCCATCCCGAACCAAGTCCCGGTGCCCATCCCGGTGAGCGAAGGGGAAGCCCCGGGGTGCCGATGGGAGCGGGACTCCCGGTACCGCGCGTCTTGGTGCGGGATGTCCCGCCGCCGGTGCCCCGTAATCGGCACTCACCGTCCTGTGCGCCGGCCGGGCGCAGCCCCAGCGGGCCGAGCAGGAGGCAGCGGCGGAGCAGCGCCAGCGCCAGCGCCCCCGAGGCCGCCCGGCCGCACAGCCCCATCCTCCTCCCGCCGCCACCGCCCCGGCCCCTCCGCGCCCCCGCCGTGCCACCACCCCGGCCCGCCCACGTCCACCCCGCCGCGTCCATTGGCTGTCGCTGCCCGGTCCCGCGCCACCATTGGTCCGCCTCGTTGACAGTCAGCCAGCCCCGCGTG
>VZRZ01007310.1:201228-238763 GCA_013398175.1 Climacteris rufus
GGGCAGGCCACGCCCCTTTACCGCCTCGCGCGCTGCGGGGGCCCCCTGCGGATCTTTCCTCACGTGACCCCCTCGACCCCCGGCGGAGGCGAGGCGGCTTCACTTCCCGTGTAGCTCGCCCCCTCTTCACTTAAGGCTTCGGCGCGATCGCCGCCGTGGTTTGTCCGTGCCCTGGTGACCCTCCCAGCGCCGGACATCCTGGGGAAGCTGCGGTCCCGCAGTCTCTCGGCGGGGAGGTCCCGGGTGGGTTTGGCTGTCCCCCGGAGCGGCATGAGGTGCGGGAATCCGCGGCGGTCCCACGCCTGGGGCCGGGTAAGCCCGTGGTTGCTGTGCCGGTGGCTCCCCAGGTTTGTCCTGGTGCATCCCAGCCATGGGATACCGAGCCCCGTCACCCGTCGGGAGATCCGATCTGAAATCTCTTAGATAGCATATGGGGATGGAATTCTCCTCCGTGAGGGTGGTGAGGCCCTAGCACAGGTTGCCCGAAGAAGCTGTGGCTGCCCCGTCCCTGGAAGTGTCCAAGGCCAGGTTGGATGGGGCTTGGAGCAACCTGGGATAGTTGAAGGTGTCCCTGCCCATGGCCATGGGACAAGATGAGCTTTCAGGTCCCTTCCAACCCAAACCATTCCAGGATTTTGACACACTGGCTTTCCCAGCAGCTTATAGACCCCTAGGCTTGCAGGGATAAACTCCAGCCCCACAGCTGTAACAAAACCACCTCTGTGCCTCCTGCACAGCCATAGGAACATTTCCTGGGAGTGCAGCTGCTCTGGGACCTCCTGTCAAGTCCTCCTGTGGCAGCACCACACTTTTACCCAGCTTCTGCTGGGAAGGATGATACACAGGCACATTCCTGGTAGTGAGGAATCAGAGCATCCCAGGGGCAGCTGGAAGCACTGCTGGCTGGTGGGAGAAGCTCTGTGTTGGAAACACAGTCTTGCCAAAACCCACTATGTGGGTTTGTTCCCTGGTGCCAGGCTGAGGGGTTCAGAACTGGAGAGAGCTGCTGGCTCAGAAAGTTACGAGTGGGATGGCACTCGGGGATCTGCCTCAGGGATATGTTTCCAGCTCTCATAATCCACAGGGAGGAGAAAACCTCACCAGGTTCATGTGAGAGATGGCGAATGCAGAGGTGAGCGTCCCTGTGGGTGATGTGGTGGTTGTACCAAGTGATGGGAATGAAGGGGAGAACCCGGAGGATACCAAAACCCAAGTGATCTTGCAGCTCCAGCCAGTGCAGCAAGGGTGAGTTGAATGGTACTGGTGTGACTGGGAGGTGCGGGGTGGGATAGGGGGAAGCCCTGTGAGTTTTCCTGGTGCGGGGACGGAGCGTCGCTGTGTTTTCCAGGTCTGCGTCGGTTTTGAGCCATGCAGGGGAGAGAGAAAATACAATAGATAAAAACTTTAGTGTGTGTGGCCGTCATAGGGCCTCCAAGGGCTGAAATTGTCCTGTGGGGCTGTGTTGGTGTGGTGCTCCTGGATCGTGGAAGCAGGGCTGTGCCACTCTCCCTCTTCCCTCTCCAGTCCCAGGGTGTGTTTTTGGCACACTGCAGCTGCTGGACGTGGTGGTCTGTTTGTCCAGACCTGCATGTGCATCTGTGCCAGCTCTCCCCTAAAATAATCCTCCTCTTAAATAAAGTGAGGTAGGCATGTGGAGGGAATTTTGTGGGTCCCTGGCAGCTGCTGCAGAGAAGTGGCTGGATCAATCAGGGTGCAAAAAAAACTGGCTCCAGTTTGATAATATTTGCAGGGCAGGGTGGCTGTGGGCTCAACAGCAACTTCCCTGTGTGGTCATCTGTGCTGCAGTGTCACTCAGGGCTAGAAGGGAAATCCTTGGACACTGGACTCTGCTTCTTACTGTCATGGGTGACAGAAAGCAGAGGAGAAGGCACAGAGAAGCCTCCAGAGCTGCCACAGTGGCACTAACAGTGTGGAGGGTGGAATGACAGCACTGGGACGCCTCTGCATTTGTCAGTCATTGGAATTATTAGTGTTTTGTATGTGCCAAAAAATTCCTGGTCATTGAAACTGTATCAGACAAAAGTTGTGTCCCTTGAGGACAGGCAAAAAGAAATAAACTGAAATTTTTATCCCTGTGCTGTGAAGCCTAATTTCCCATGATTTATGTAGTTCGTTTATGGATGGCCCCTTTCACCACAGGATTTACCAGGAGGGCTCAGAGGCCAGCGCCGCTGTGGTGGCCGTGGAAACCCACACCATCCACAAGCTGGAAGAAGGGATTGGTGAGTTCCTGCTGGGCATGGATGAATCCCCTCCTGGGGGTGGTGTCTTCAGTTCACTGGGCTTCCTTCTGGCTCTGCCCCTGCAGATGCTGATTCCCAGGCATGGATGTGGGTGCAGGGGTTGGGCATACTCTGGAATAAGAGTTTGCTGTTACTGCTTGGTCTCAAAGTCCTGAAGTGAGATCCTGGCTCTCCTGCAATGAATGGTAAGGGCTCCCACAGGGTCCAGGGGAGCCGGGATGTCACCCACAGTCCTGGTGTGCAGGCACTGGCAGCAGGAATGATAGCGATGAGGACATGGTGGCTGAAGCATCAGGTTCTGGTCGCTGGGTCTTTGCTGAACCAACAGTCTGATGGTTTGGGTTGGATGTTGAGAGGAACCGAGTGGGTTGGCTTCAAGTGCTCCCTACCATCCTGAGCAATGTGTAGGGAAAAGGCACCTGTAAGTGGGTGCTGTCACTAGATCTTGACTAGAGTTCTGCTTCCTGTGTGAGTGTGGGTCCTTTGGCAGGATTAGCAGAAACTCTGCATGTGAAGAGAATATATTATCAGTAAATATCTGTTTTACTTATAATAATTATCGCTGCTAAAGAGATACCAGAACTCTGAGAATCTGAGAGATATCTGTGCTTTAAATTTTAAACCATTTTGTTGCCACTAAGATTGTTCTCATTGACACCCCCCTTACAGATGTGTTGGATTTCTGATTTCACGTTTCCTGATAGATGAGCTTCATTTTGACCATTGTTATACCAAAAAGCAGATGCCACTTCCTGTTAAGAGTTAGTCTGAACTAACTCTGAGAAGACTAAGAGAGGACTGATCCTGAACTGGGATCTGCCCTTTTTACGGTTTCCCAAGCGCAGGTCTCACAACCTGTGAGCTTCCAGCTCCCAATTGGAGCCTTTTGGGTGGAAAGTTTCATTTTGAGCCATTCCTCCCTCAGATCCCAGCACCCTCGAAACAAGTGAGGAAATTGAGATTGCCTATCCTATCACCTGTGGGGAGAGCAAAGCCATCCTGCTCTGGAAGAAGTTTGTCTGTCCAGGAATTAATGTCAAGTGTGTTAAGGTAAGGGAGAAACTCCCAGTGGATTCCTTCTCTGCTCTGCAGGTGTGCTGGTTGGCCTCCACAGGACTTCTTGCTTTTTGTTTTTCATCCTAACCTTGTCCTGGAACTGAGTGACTTACCCTTGGATTGTTGGTGCTAAAGTTGTTTTTTGATGTGGAGAAGGGGGGAAAGAGTGGAAGGAAGGATATCACTTCATATTTCAGTTGTATTGGCCCTTGAGGAGGGACTGAAGGCAGGCAGGAGATGTGTGCTGAGATCTGGCAGAGCTTTGCCTCCTTCTCTCTTTCCTTCAGTGTCCTGGTACTCCACTCCTGTCACTTCCTTGGTGAGCAGGTTGCATTGAGAAAGGAAACCTTGATGATACATTTTCCCATTTGAGAGTGTGGCAGTATGACAGCCAAGTGTGCTCCTGCCCCTCAGCAGGAACTACTTGAGTCACTGGAGCAGGGTAGAATGGATGCCCAAGGGAATACCTTTGTCAGCTAGATGTTGCTGGGCAGCTGGATGTAACAGGAACCTCCTGTAATGATCTCCAAGATGACTGTGCATGTTCATAGGAGATGATTTGGTTTGTATGAAGCCCTCGGTCCTGTTCTTGGTTAGGGTTTTGGTTATGACTGTGAATGCCCGTGGTTGGTAGGTCATCCCTACAGACATTCTTCCTTGAGCTGTTGAGCATTGCTGTGCCCAGGAGATCAAAGTTGGGAGGGATCTGAAAAGCAGCTCCTCTCTCACAGTGGAAGTGGGTGCTCAGATGAGCTATGGACTGGGTGTGTTGGATATCCCAATCTTCCCAAGTGATGTTACCTTTTTTGATGAGCCTTTGCTTGTCTCATTGTCAGTTCAATGACCAACTGATCAGCCCAAAGCATTTTGTTCACCTGGCTGGGAAGTCTACCCTGAAGGACTGGAAGAGAGCCATTCGCCTCGGAGGAATCATGCTGAGGTACTTGACCTTGTCCAGCTTCAGAGCTTCACCCTTGCAGCTTCAGGACCCCCAGCACGCATTTTGTCTGCTTTGCAGACCCCAGGAGGTCTCTTGGAGGCATGCAGTACCTGGCCAGCAGTCTGCAGAGATCCTGTCCCCCTGGTGTGAGGGTCAGGATCCCTCATCCTGGACAGAAGTGGCCTTGCCTGGGGAGACTGGGATGGAACAGGACTGGAGCCCTGTATATGAAGCTGGGGGTGGCTTGTGTTTGTCACCTGAAAACATTGCAGGAGAGTTTTTGTGTGCAGAGTCGCCCTGGGGATCTCCCTTTCTCTTTCTGGCTGTAGCATTCCCAGGTAGCATACTCCCATTTGTCTCCAGGCTGAGATTTGTGCTGAGCGTGGTTCTCTTCCCACTCCCTGCACAGGAAGATGATGGATTCAGGGCAGATTGACTTCTACCAGCACGACAAAGTTTGCACCAACACCTGTCGAAGCACCAAGTTTGATCTCCTGATCAGCAGTGCCAGAGCTCCGGTGCCAGGGCAGCAGAGCGTGGTGCAGACTCCAACCTCAGCTGATGGTAGGAAACTAGTTACCAATGCCATGGGAATTTCCCTATGATGCTCTTCTCCCTCCACACACACACTTTACACCTTCTTTCTGGGCACAACAGGGCAGTCCCATCATTTTGCAGGATATTGCTCTGGTTTCTGGGAAGGAAAATGTTTTCTTGTGTCTATTTGGAGAGGTCTTAGCGGCATCTGTCAGGGAGCTGTGCTCTGGAGGACTGGGAAGGCTGGAAAACAGCTGGCATCAAGCAGCTGCTTTCCAGAGAGGCAGGCTTGGGAGCCAGGAGAGGGATTGAGAGCCTTGTGGAGATCCTTGTTCTGGGATCACCACATGAACAAACACCTGTGAGAGCTCACACAGCATTTTCCAATGTATTTTCCATTTGGGAGTCTGTTACAAAGGCATGATTTGGGCTCATACTTAGGAATTAATTTAGAGACACTGACATCCTTTAGAACATCCATGAATAGGCTGTGATGGCTGGACATGATTTGACTGTCATTCCAACTGCAAGTTCTCAGTGTTCCTGTGCTTCAGAGCTAACCTTGCTAAGGTTAAGGGAGAAGACTACTCCCAACTGTACCACATCATTCAGCTGGGTGGGTGACATGGCAGAGTTGTCCATAGGCTAAGGAGAATCTCCTGGAAAGCACCATGGCCACGTGGTAAAACCTTCCAGTGGCTGCACATTGGTTTAGTCCCAAATTTGATCCAGAAACTTAAAATTGATTCAGATCCATTTCCCTTCTATAAACTAGCTTGGAACCCAACTCCATTTCTGGAGGGATGAGGGATGCAGAGCGCCCTGTGGATAATGCAAGAGGAGAAGGGTGGCTGGGCTGAGCCTTATTTATTCCCTTCTTTATTCTGATCCCTTTCTGCTCCCTTGATGCCAGGACTCCACTGTGGAAGGCACGGTGATTTTCCCTCAAAAAGCCCCAGAGCTTTTCACAGTCACAGTTCTAATGAGAAGCAGCAGTATTTGCTTTTAGCTAGTTTGGTTGAAAGAAGCCAAACACAAACCTGACCCCAAGAATGAAAGAGAGCCTGAGTAGGGCTGAGGAGAGTGGGAAGCAAAGCAGGGATTCAGGGCTGGCAAAGGGAGCTGATGTGGGCTCTCTGGCAGGAAGCATCACCCAGATTGCACTGTCGGAGGAGAGCATGGAGGAGGGGATCGAGTGGAACTCTGCTCTGACGGCTGCCGTCACTATGGCCACTGAGGAAGGCATGAAAAAGGACACGGATGAGATCTCAGGTAAGGTCAGGCTACTTGTTGGGTGTTTTCTTTCCCTTTGCTCTCCTGTTACATTTTGGAAACCTAAATCTTGAAAATAAGGAAAGTTTGGGCAATGACAGAGCTGATCCCCCAGCTATCGCAGTATTTCCCAGGCATCCAGGCTTCCTGCCAATGAAGCTACTCACCACTGCAGGACTTCAGCCCTGGCCTCATGGCTGATGGATGATCGTCCAGATCAGATGCTACTGGTTACAGTGAGGGACTTTTAAATTTTATTCCAAGGATGTAAAATACATCTGCCAGGCTAAAGCCAGGCTGGAACCATCAAGGAGCAGAGTCACATTTGTTCCCTGTCAACTCTCTGTGCTGTGTCTCTCTAGCCTTGCATTCCCTTGTAGTGTCAGTATGGAAGCTTAGCTAGAATTTCCTCAAATAAAGATTTTAAGCTCTGCATCTTGCAAAGATGTGACATGTTGCCTTGGAAGTCATAGACTTGCTTGAAAACCTCTTGCTGATTTGTTGCCTGAGTCCATTTTGCTTGGTTTGGGTTGGTTATTTTTTTCTCATCCTGCCCATTCCAATGGCCAAACTAGAAGTCACCTTGCAAAGTTACTGTTGTCTGAGAGGTTTAAGGTTGCCCTGTGGGAAAAATGCCAAATGTTTGTATATGTTGACTTCTTTTCCTCCTCTTTTCTGTCAGAGGACACACTGATGTTCTGGAAAGGAATAGCTGATGTGGGGCTGATGGAAGAGGTGGTGTGCAACATCCAGAAGGAGATAGAAGAAGTCCTAAGAGGTGTGCAGCAGCGGTTGGGTCAGTCTTCCTTCCAGATGACAGGTAGGTTGTGAGGAAGAAGCCTCAAAAGGGCAGCTGCAGGCAAAAGAAAATGCCAAGGGTCCATCCCACCATGTAAAGCTGGTGAGTCAGGATGGCAAACAAGTTCCCACTCATTAGCTGAGCTGTGGGAGCACAGTCTGTGTGTGGTCTCAGCCTGCCAAGCTGTGAAGTGCCTTTGCTTCAAGGCACAAGGACACACCATTCCACCCTGTTCCCTGAGCAAAGTGACCCTGGCAGCTTGGTGGGACCATCAGATGACATCAGATGTCTGCAGCTCCCAGCACCCATGGAAGCTCTCCTAAAGTCACTTGGACCAGACTTACTTAAACACTTCTCCGTGACAGTGCAGGTTTAAACAGGTCCTGCCCCCTCACTTCTCGTTCTGCCTTCACTGGTGCCAGAAAATATGTTTTTGGGGCTGAACCAAATGAGGGAAATTATGTGGGTTAAAAATAACTCCCCACTCCTTTTTAGGGTTATATTTAACTTGGATCAGCTTCCTAATCCAGTTCAGCACATGCCCCTGTGAACACGTCGATGGCTCTTCCTGAGAGAACATCCATGTTGCCACAAACTTCATTTTACCCAGCATATATACTTTTTAAATTTTTATAATTTAACTTTGGGCTGGCGGGGCTTTGTGTCTGGGAGCTGTGAGTGATGGAAGTCAGTGGATTATAATACACATTTTGCACAGCTTTCACTGGAGCATGTTAATGATTCTGTCAGCAGGATGGGGTGATAACTTGTAGGTGGAGGGCTCATTTGTATCTCTGTGATTGCAAATTGTGCTTTCATTTGCAGCAGTTTGGAGCTGCTTGAGTGAAACAGCTCTGTTCCATTTGCTTTATCATGTGAATGGGATTATTTAGTCCTGGGATGTCAGAAGGATGAGGGCCTGCTCTTGTCAGTCAGCCCTTGTGAAAGAACAGAGAGAGTTTTAAAAAGCAGCAGAAATTTTTTGGTGTAATAGAAGCATCGTTTGAGTGCCTGTATCCCACATAAGACTGAATATCCCCGTGTCCTTTCCTTGCAGATGCTGCAGTCCTGAACAATGTTGCCCACACATTTGGCTTAATGGACATAGTCAAGAAGGTTCTGGACAACAGGAAAAACCAGACAGAGCAAAGAGAGGAGCAGTTTCTTTACACACTGGCAGGTAAAGTGCCTGATAAGGGTTCACATCCTGCTGCTACTCTTGGGAATGGATGTGACTTTCCTTCCACACAACTCCAATGAATTTGGTTTAGTGTTCAGTACAGGGTGCCCCAAAACAAGTGCATCCCAATCCCTTTCTGTCCTAGGGCTTGAGTGGAATTTCCTCTCTCCCTTGCCTCACAGAGAGCAGTTGCCTGGGACATAGCCTGGGGGACAGCCCAAAGTCTGTGCCCTTTGCTCCAGCCAGGGTGCTGCGGGCATGAGTCCAATTCCCTCAGGATGAGGGATAGAACCTTCCAGCTCAGCACTGTGCCATGGTCCTCCAAGCCATGAACAGTGTCATACTGTACCTGAGCTAATGAGCCTTTCTTTGTTTGGGGTGCTGAGCTTCTGCTTGTCTTGTGGAGCTATCGGGAAGCTGCACAGCTTCCCCTGAGCTGAAGCTACTGACTGACCTGTGATCTCCAGAGCTGCTCACTGGATGTGTCTCCCTCCTCACCGTGTCCTGTAGGATCTGTTGTTATCTGAGATGTCCTAGTCCCCTACTGCCTTGGATAAATGAGGTCACTGTGCTACTTGTAGCTCCCAGTGTTCCCACTGACAAGGGTTGAGGGGGTGTTTCATTGACCACAGTATCCTGCTTCTGTCCCCAGTGCAGGTGCTTGGCTCCTGGGGAGGTGACCAACAAAACTCAGGAAGCAATTCTGACTGCCCAGTGGGGTTTGTCCACTCTCCCCTGTAGGTAGGTTTAGCTTGGGGAGCAGAAATGGCCATCTTCTCATCAGAAGGAGTAGCCAATAGGTATGGAATGTTATATGTGCCTTATCCAGGTGCTGGCAGCTGCAACACTGACCGGGTCGGTGGGTGGCAGGAGAACCTCTCCTTTTCCTTCAGGGCCATTTAATCTCGAGGGAGAAGGCAAGATTAGGCTCACTGGGTCATTGAGTGACCTCCTGTCACAGACCTGGGAGTGATGGTTGGTTGTGGAGCCCCAGGAGCTCCTACTTACCCTGGTGTGATGTGTTGCTCAACCATTCCCTTTGCAGACCTGGAGCGGCAGCTAGAAGAGCAGAAGAAACATGCCAGGGACCAGAAGGCCAAGTCCCAAACCATCCAGAACGTGGTGCTGATGCCCGTGAGTGCTCCTAAGCCCCCCAAGAGACCCCGTCTGCAGCGCCCAGCCTCCGCCACTGTCCTCAGCCCCTCCACCCCCATGCAGCAGCCTCAGTTCACTGTCATCTCCCCCATTGCCATCACGCCCGTTGGACAACAGTTCTCAGTGGGCAACATCCCGGTGGCAACCCTCAGCCAAGGCTCCAGCCCGGTGACTGTTCATACCTTGCCATCTGGCTCCCAGTTCTTCCGATATGCCACTGTGGTGTCATCCTCCAAGACCACCTCCTCGGACACAGTCACCCTGCACCCATCCTCCAGCCTGGCACTGCTGAGTTCAGCGGCCATGCAGGACAGTGGGGCCTTGGCCAACGTGGCAGCTGTGGTCAACCCTGTGGAACTGGTTGCCATGGACTCCAGCATCACTTCCACCATCCAAACTGTGGAGGGCACCTCGGACGATGGGCAGACAATCATAGAGATCGACCCGGCGCCGGATCCTGAGGTGGACACAGATGAGTCGGAAGGCAAAGCTGTGATCCTGGAGACAGAGCTGAGGACTGAGGAGAAAGTGGTGGAAGATGTGGAAGACCATCAGCACCAGGTCCATAATGTGGAGATTGTGGTCTTGGAAGACTAGTGGGGAAGGCAAGCATCAGTTTGGGGAAGAGTTGGGAATTTATTTCAGGCTTTTTTGTTACGCATCTTTTCCAGCCACCCCATTTGTTTCCATTGTTATTTTCATTGTACTGTATATAATATATACATATATATATAATTTTGTTTTTTAAAACAAAGCTGGAGAAACATGTGAGACCTGGAAAAGGCTCCCTCTCCATGGAGCACTGAACAATACCACCTGTTGCAGAGTCGAGAGACTGGATCTCTGCTGGACAACCCAACTGGGAGGAACTGGCCACACACTTGGTGCTTCTGCTCTGGGGCTGCTTCTGCTCTGGGGCTGCCGAGGACTTTACTTGAGAGACAATAACCATGGCTTGAGCATGGATGTGACTGTGGCTGTGGCTGTGGAAAGGGGTGATGGATTTGGGGTGGAACAGGTACCTCATTTGTATTTTTATTTTCCCCAGGGAAGGGAATTCTGTCGGATTCTTCGCTGTCACGTCAAATGGGATTTTTTAATTATTATTCTTGCTTTGGGGAGGCCGACAGTACTATGACTTTACTGTCCATGTTCTCCTCCTCCACACAAATTGTTTTTATATCTCTATTTTTTTGTATTTGTTTGCCCTCTCCCTTCCCTTGTCCAGATTTCCCAGCTGCAAAGCCCTGGGACTTCCTCTCAGGGTCCCTGTATCCCAGTACACTCTCTTCGCATGGCACTTTTCCCCTATCCCCTTCCCTGCCTGGCCAGGCTCGGTGCTGCAAACACCGCTTAAAGACTCCAAGATCACTTCAGCCTTTTGCATAAAGGCAAAAAATATCAACTCAAGCTCAAAGCCAGACCCTCCCCCTTGGCTGCTCAGTGCTGCAGGGACCTTTCAGGATGTACAAAGCATGTTTTGCTGTTGCTTTCCGGGAGAGCCGGATTCTGGATTGGGACAGCTTCTGTTTACACTGTGTGCTGAGGCTGCTCCGTGCTTGTTGCTACTTGTTTGGTGGTTTTATTTTTGTATTCTCTTTTCTTTTTTTTCCTATAATCTCTTGGCAGGATTAGAACTGGCACATTGCTGAAATACTGTGCACCCTGCTGTTTTCCCTCTTTACCTCTTTTTTTTCAGTGGCTGGAGATCCATTTGGGCTCTGCCACAGTGGGAAGATGGAATGAGGGAAGCTCCAGGTGCCTTTAGAGCTGTGGAGGTTTGGGAGGGTGGGAGCTGCTTGGCTGGGAATATTAAGCAAAACAGTAGCAAAGGAAACACACCTGGGGAAGTGGGGGGAGGGCAGAAAGATGTTTGGCTATTTTTTTTGCATTAAAAGGAAAAAATTCAACTAAACTTGAATGGTTTATTAATGGAGAGGTAAAAGGCAGCACCTCTGTCACCTTGGGGACAGCATGGGATGGGCAGGGATCCCTGTACCCCAATTGTGGTTCTCCAACCCTGGCCTTTGGGAAGTGTTTCCTGGCTTGGGGTGGAGGTGGGAACAACTGTGGGAGCCAGATCACATGCTCAGGCTGGAGAAGAGAAGGCTCCCTGAAGACTCTTAGAGGCACTTCCAGTGCCTAAAGGGGTGCTAAGAGAGCTGGAGAGGGACTTGGGACAAGGGCCTGGACGGACAAGACAAGAGGGAATGGCTTCCCACTGCAAGACGGCAGGATTGTATGGGATATTGGGAAGGTATTCTTCCCCATGAGTGTGGTGAGGCCCTGGCACAGGTTGCCCAAAGAAGCTGTGGCTGCCCCATCCCTGGAAGTGTCCAAGGCCAGGTTGGATGTGGCTTGGAGCAACCTGGCATAGTGGAAGTTGTCCCTGTCCATGGCAGGGGATGGAACAAGATGAGCTTTCAGGTCCCTTCCAACCCAAACAGCCTGGGATTTGGTGGTTTTAGATCAGGGATCCACCTCATTCCATGTCCAGCCCCCTTCACTCCATTCCCGTCTGGCTTGCCCCTTGCATGTAGCCCTTACCAGAAAGAGATGGGGAGGTTTTGGGGTCCCCCTTCCCCAATCCTGTCTTACAGCAGATCCTGTTAGGTCCCTGCTGGAGCTGTTCCCGTCTCTTGGTCGGGAAAGGGGGAGGATCTGGGCTCCCTCGTTGTTCTACACCGACCCAACCAGGGAGCCCCTTGACCTGGGTGGAGGTCCTGCTATGTCCCCTGGGTCCTCCACACCCAGGAGTGCTGGGCTGGGGACGGGGGGATCTAAAGTGTGGCGGGACAGAAGGAGATTGGACTGGACCCGCAGCCAGGCCGCTAATTCGCCATTTTTTACCTTCAAACCGCGGCGGGGCCGCCTGGCCCTTTAAGAGCTCTCCCACTTCCAGCCGAGGAGGGGCGTTGCTCCCCTCCATGTCCCGGTCCTCCGCCGTCCCGGCGTGCACCACGCCTCGCCTCCCCCCTCATTTCCCGCCATTGTGCCTGGGCGCGCGCGGTGCCGCGTGACCGGGCGGGGGGAGTGCGAGGCGGCGGGCCCGGGCCATAGAGACGCGCGGCCGGTGGGGGGGGGTGGTGGGATAGAGCGTCCCCCCGCCCCGCTCCGCCGGCGGCCGCCCCGAGTCCACCAGGGCCACCTCGAGCCCACCGAGCCCGGACAAAGCGCCGCCGTCTCCCGCCCCGCCCCGCCTGCAGCCCCGCCGCGGAGCCATGTCTGCCAGCAGTCTCCTGGAGCAGGTAGGAGCCTCTCCACCACCGCCGGGGTGGGTCCGCCGGGTGAGGCCGCGGCTGTGGGCCTAACGGGAGGTGTGACCCGGGCCGGGCCGGGCGGCGGCTGTGGCCTCACTCCCCTCCCGCCGCAGGGCCGCACTCCATTGTGCTGCGGCCGGCCCGGGCCTGTCCCCGCAGGGCTTGACCGCGCGGGACGAGTCTGTCCCTTCCCCGGGCTGGGTCTGTCCCTGCCGGGCCTGGGCTTCCCCTGCCGGGACGGGTTTGTTTAGCCATCCCGGGTCTATGCCCCGAGCTGAGCCGAGTCTGCACCTCTGACTTACCGCTCTCCCTGTTTCTCTCCCCATGTCTCTGTCGTCGCGCCAGAGACCCAAGGGCCAAGGCAACAAAGGTGAGATCCCGGGGACCCCGGCGGGCTGGGCTGGGAGCGGAGGGATCCCGCCGCCGGGAGCTGGGGCTCTCCCCAAAACGTGCCGGGAGGCGAGCAAACCCCGCGGCTGGGCCTGGCTGCTGGGCTGGGGGAAGTTTGCAGGTGATGTTTGTGTGGTGGGGAAGTGTCTGTGTGTGCCGCGTGGTGCGTTAGAATTGCAGAAGTTCGTTACCTTCCATGGTTTGGCCTTAAATACTTTAAGCTGATAAATATGGGAGTTCATTGCATAGGTTTTTCTACCGTTGCACGTCTCTCCTCAGTGCAAAACGGCTCTGTGCACCAGAAGGATGGGTTGAACGATGATGACTTTGAGCCCTACTTGAGTCCTCAGGCCCGCCCGGTGAGTATCTACTGCAGGCAGGAGCATCAAGAGCCTGGTGGTTTCCTGCTGCTCCAAGGGAGGGGAATTTGTTCTCCTTGTATATTCGTCATCTCCACTGGTTGCATTTTGATGTTTGCCAACTGCCTTAACTTATATCCCATTCAATACTCGCATTTCTGTAGTCAGAAAGCACTGACTGCTCTTGGATTGTGGTGGGTGAGGTAGGAAGGTTTTTAGCAACTTTTTGAGGCTGTGAGAACTTCCTTGTTGAGCTCTTTTTTTTTTCAACGTGACTTTCTTGAAGTCACCATTTATGCCCTTTCAGTTTTACTGTTGTGCCTGTTTTGGTGTCTGGTTCTTTACACCGCAGATAATGCGTTGAGTTGCGTTGTGAAGTTGCTTCACATGAGGCTATTGTGCTTTTAGAGCATTAGATCAACCTTCTTATTTTTGCACCAAATCAACAGATGATGCCTGTCAGGGGAATTTCTCTGTTTTTTACAAAAAAAAACCCCAAAAGCCAGAGCCTACGTGGGATAGAATGTTGAGACTTTCTGAGAACTGCAGTTACACGTTGAGCTGGAGAGTTTTGTGACCATATCCTGGATGTCAAACTTGCAGCTACTTTTCCTCTTCACTTTCTCTTAGATTAACTCCACTGTTAACTGGGTTTTGTTTGTTTTCCTTAATGCGCTGCAGGGGAGTGACACAGAACAGATGGAGTTCAACTGATTAGATGCACAAGTGAGCACTGTAGATAAACATCTGTAGTACCACTGGAGCAGTCAGTTCATTCTCTTGGCTTCTCTTTCCAGTTGTGATCAGTAGAAATAAGCTGTTATGTTTTCCCCTTTTTGTATTTTTGCTTAGTTTTACTAATCAGTACATTATTTTCTTTGTGTAAATGTGATGCATGTTTTATTGGTACACAGGAACCAATGTGTCTCACTTAAATTTTCAACAAGTATTTTCTTAGTTTGTACTAAAGATCTGAGGATAAATATTCTTTGTGGTGTCAGCTGCTCATAATCTTCAGAATTCAGCCTGTCCATCAAGACAAGTCACTGCATTCAGCCCCCTAAAAAGTTTACAAGAATAAATTCAGCCTTCATAGGTTGAGAAAACATGATTAATTTCTCAAATCTTGAATAAAACCAGCTACTTTCCTAGCAGCTGTCATTTAATGTGTTTTTTTTCTATCTCATTTATCAACATCCCTAATTTCCAGCTTCCTTCTGAATGTGGATATATTTTCTACAAACTGCAATTTAAGTTTCCTAAAGACAATGTGGATTACTATAATTTTGAAGCAACACAATATTTTGCCCTATTTTGCCTGCCTGATGAAGTACTTCTATATCTTTAATTTCTTTTGGGGTTTCTTAGGCTGGTGAAAGTATATTTTAAAAATCAGGAAGTGATTGGATGTGCGCCAGGAGGCAGAAATTGAGCAGGAGTGAGGTGAAACCACTAAGTTAGCTTGGAGTGGAACCTTTGAGTGACCATGCTGTGTTGCTGGTCTATATTCTATAAAATAGAATCCCAAACCTCCAGAGCTGGGTCTGGAGGGAGGCAGAAATACAGATATCCAGGTGTGCAGCTCTTTGCTGGAGATGGGAAAGGGAGTTAGATAGTGCTCTGAATAATTTAGTTAAATGAATTTTGGAGTTGTTTCCTGAGCTCTCCACACACACATGAGGTAATCATGTAAAGTTTCACCGCTCCTCACTCCACACCTGATCTTTCAAGTGTGACTGTTACTTGTCTGCTCACAGAGGTTACTGTGTATTTTAAAGTTCAGATACACAGTAAATGATTTTTCAGCCCTTTAAAAACCAAAAGCTCAACAGCAATACGAAGTCAGGTTCGCTCAGAACCCAGCTTCTGGTCTGAGGTGAAGAGGAACAGTGAATTTGAGGAAATAACTATGCAAAAAGTCTTAGTCATGGAGAGAATGAGAAGCTAGTGGAGTTTTATTTGCATGTTAATCAGCAAGTGTGTTGGTTGTGCAAGGGCAGGGGAGCAGAGCGAGATGCTGTGTTTGATAACAAAGCAGTGTTGGAGACGTTCAGGTGGAGAACCGCAGTGAGTGTGTCCCAAATCTTCTCTGAGCTGCCTGTGCTCAACTCCTGGATTGCTCTGTTCCCTCCTTACTACACGTATGTAGCTGCTGATTACACCACAGGTCATAGCTTAATACACACTGCATTAAATATCTTGAAATTTGAACATAATGACATGTAGGAAAATACATTGAGGTGACAAGAGGACAGGTTTTAATATGACCGTGATGTGCTTCAGGTGCTTCCACAGGGAGGAAATGGCTCTGCCTCGGGTTTAGGGATGGGCCAGCATGTTCCTGTTCCTTTAAAGCTGAGTTTAGGAGAGAAAGTATTACTCTTTATCATTGAGGGGATTCATTTATGAAGAGATTTTGCTGGCTCAAGATGATAGGAGGTTTTAAGTTCCTTCATTTGTCTTTATAAATCAGTGACAATGTTTGTGCTTTTGGACAGATTGAGCCCTAGGTGTAGCAGAGCTGAATTCCTCAATTAGTAAAACCCTGGATGAAAGTGAGTTTTGTTATTAACTTGCTTTTTGGAGCTCTTTGTGAAAAGAAAGACCAGAGAGAGCACCTCTGTGAGTTTTCAGGAACTACCACAGTAATCTTGTCTCTGAACACATGATGTTAAATAATTCCTATTAATTTCTGTAAAGTTGGGGCTTGGTTAGCCCCAAACCTACTGCTGTACTCTAAGTCAGTAGAAGGTGGAGTGGCAAACCAGCTATTTCTGGAGGGTGCCAGAGCCATCTTGAGAGGCTCCCTGGATTTCAGCATGGCATGAAGTCCTCTGGGAGCTGTGCTTGGCATGTGAATACATGATTCAGCAAAAAATGGAGCAGAACCTGCTGCAAGCCAAGCTTTTAACTGGGAACTGAACCTGCCTTTGATCTCATCTGCGCTGGTCTGGTGTGTCAGGGGCTGGGCAGCACAAGGCTGCTGCTCACAGGTTCAAGTTACTGAGGATAATGTCCATTAGCACAGCTGGAACCGCTCCCCAGAGGGGACTGGAGTTTGAATGGGAAATGGCAGATATTTTTCATGTAAGCACATCTTAGGGATGTCTGAGACTTCCCTAATTGTCAAATTAAGCATTTGTTTTTGTAACCTAAAGGCTGCTTGGATGTTAAAAGGGAGACCAAGGCATGGAGCTGGTTTTTTTTTTTTCCCTCTCTGGATTTGAAACCTGCTTGTATTGCTGATGTCACTGTGATGTAAAAGGCTTCTACTGATTATTCCCCATTTCCAGGTATTTTTTAGTATGTGCCCACAGCACTGGAGCAGTTTGTGTTTTGAGGAATGGGCTTTAAATCCCTGTTTGTTTGCAGTTTCTTGGAATATTGTGAACTGTGCAACTTTAAATTGTGGGAATAAAGCTGTTCTCATGGTTAGTAAGATTAAGGAAGGCAATCAGGGACACTCGTGATTTCTGCAGTGAGCTTCCACTGGATCCTTTTCCTTCATATTCACCTTTTCTCTGCATCCTTTTCCCAAATCCTCCCTGGAACACCATAGTAAGGGCTAAGTATGTTACACGGGCAGGAAAAACTGTCGATGGGAGTAGCTACAAGCAGAAGATGGTATTTGGATGCAAGGTAAGATACTGGTTTTAAAAGCCTGAGCAGGACCTCCAGGGCTTTCCAGTATCAAGTCCCACAGTGTGCATCAGGAACACCGCACATTCCTGTCTTGGCATGGGAAGCTTTGTCTTTAACCTTTCTGAGCCTTTGTCTTTAACCTTGCTGGCAATGGAACACATTTTAGAGCCCTTGTAATGAAGGAGGTGTTCAAGGCTGAGCTTGTTTATCTGCCCAGCCCTAAGGTACTGAGAGGGGTGTGGCGTGGGAAGTCTGAACTGCCTTTGTTCCTGGTCCCTTTAAATTGGTACAACTCCTTCTAACAATTCAGTGTGTATGTTTTTGTGGTTTTCTTTCAGAATAATGCATACACTGCAATGTCTGATTCCTACTTACCAAGCTACTTCAGTCCCTCCATTGGATTCTCCTACTCCTTAGGTGAAGCAGCCTGGTCCACGGGGGGAGACCCCCCCATGCCCTACCTGACCTCATACGGACAGCTGAGCAACGGGGAGCCTCACTTCCTCCCTGATGCCATGTTCGGGCAGCCAGGGGCCCTTGGCAGCACTCCGTTCCTCGGGCAGCATGGCTTTAACTTCTTTCCAAGTGGGATTGACTTTTCTGCTTGGGGGAATAACAGTTCTCAGGGACAATCCACTCAAAGCTCTGGCTACAGCAGCAACTACACTTATGCCCCTAGCTCACTGGGAGGGGCCATGATCGATGGGCAGTCGGCCTTTGCCAGTGAGACTCTGAACAAGGCTCCTGGCATGAACACCATTGATCAGGGCATGGCAGCCCTCAAGCTGGGCAGCACGGATGTGGCAAGCAGTGTCCCAAAAGTTGTCGGCTCAGCCGTGGGAAGTGGATCCATCACCAGTAATATCGTGGCGTCAAACAGTTTGCCTCCGGCAACAATTGTGCCACCAAAGCCGACCTCGTGGGCTGACATTGCCAGCAAACCCGCCAAGCAGCAGCCCAAGCTGAAGACCAAGAATGGCATTGCAGGGTCAAGTCTTCCGCCGCCTCCCATAAAACATAACATGGATATCGGAACTTGGGATAACAAAGGGCCGGTGACAAAAGCCCCATCACAGACCTTGGTTCAGAATCTTGCTCAGCAGCCAGCACAGGTGTCCCCACAGCCTGTGGGTCAGCAGATCAATAGTAGCCCACCGGTGGCCCAGGCTCCGGGTGGACAGCAGCCACAGGTGCTGCCACCGCCGCCACCGGCCCCACTGCCTGTGCCACCAGCACAGCCCACCCGCTGGGTCGCCCCTCGGAATCGTGGCAACAGCTTTGGCCAGAATGGAGTGGATGGTAATGGAGTGGGACAGGCTCAGGCCAGTTCTGGTTCTCCTTCAGAGCCACACCCGGTCTTGGAGAAGTTGAGATCCATCAACAACTACAACCCCAAGGATTTTGACTGGAACCCGAAGCACGGGCGGGTTTTCATCATTAAGAGTTATTCTGAGGACGATATCCACCGTTCCATTAAATACAACATCTGGTGCAGTACGGAGCATGGCAATAAGAGACTGGATGCAGCTTATCGCTCTATGAATGGGAAGGGCCCCGTGTACTTACTGTTCAGTGTCAACGGTAGTGGTCACTTCTGTGGTGTAGCAGAAATGAAATCTGCTGTGGACTATAACACCTGTGCAGGTGTGTGGTCCCAGGACAAATGGAAGGGACGTTTTGATGTCAGGTGGATTTTTGTGAAGGACGTTCCCAACAGCCAACTGCGACACATCCGCCTAGAGAACAACGAGAATAAACCAGTGACCAACTCCAGAGACACTCAGGAGGTGCCTCTGGAAAAGGCTAAACAGGTGTTGAAAATCATTGCCACTTACAAGCACTCCACCTCCATCTTTGATGACTTCTCACACTACGAGAAACGCCAAGAGGAGGAGGAAAATGTTAAAAAGGTAATGTGTTTGTGTGTCTTGTGTGAGTCTGGGGCAGGAGGTGAAGGGAGCTGCCTTGCACTGGACAGAATCCAGGGTGTGAAGGGGTGTACTTGTGGGCATCAGCCTGCCTTTTGGCTACCTGCCTGCTCATACCTGGAACCCACACACAAAAGGTAGCCCCTCTTTGTGGGGGAAATGTTCAGAGAAGCCACCAAGGTGATTAGAGGGATGAAGCACCTCTCCTATGAGGAAAGGCTGAGAGAATTGGGATTGTTCAGCCTGGAGAAGAGAAGGGTTTTGGGGGGATCTAATTGTGGCCTTCCAGTGCATGAAGGGAGCCCACAGGAAAGATGAAGAGAGACAATTTACTAGAGCCTGGAGGAGCAGGACATGGGGGAATGGCTTCAAATTGGGAGGGTAGGTTTAGATTGGATATTAGGAAAAAATTGTTCCCTGTGAGGGTGGTGAGGCCCTGGCACAGGTTGTCCAGAGAGGCTGTGGCTGTCCCATCCCTGAAGTGTTCAAGGCCACATTGGACAGGGCATGGAGCAGCCTGGTCTAGTGGAGGGTGTCTCTGCCCATGGCAGGTGGTTGGAATTAGATAATCTTTAACATCCCTTCCAATCCAAACCACTCCATGATTCTGTGAAATGGGTGCCAGCACCTGGCAGAGCAGGGTGAATAGCCTTGCCCAGGCCCTGCCTACAGTTGACTGTGTTGGTTACTCTGAATCTCAGCCTTTCCTGAGTGCTGTGATCTACACAGAATGTATTTCTGTGTCATTTTCGTCTTCTGGATTGGACCAGTTTGAAGTTGGGAGATCAGTGTGGGGTTTGAGGAGTTGTTAGAAACCAGAGCTGGGTCTTTGAACGGCCACTAATCCACCCCCTGCTCGCAGTGGGGTCAGTGTGACTGATAAAGCCGCTTGTAAAGCCTTCAGGAGCAGCAGTACAACAGTTCCTGTCTCTCCCCAGGCAATCTTTTCCTCTGCTTAATTGTCCTTCCTATAAAGAAGCTTTGTCTAATGCCCTATCTAAATTTCCCTTGCTGCAATTGAAGTCTGATGCGGATAGGGTTATTGTGTTCCTCATGGCTCTGTTTGGGACCTGATGGGCTGTCACCTGTGTGGCATTGCCAGCAGTGTGGCACATGAGCTGAGTTCACCATTTGCCTTGCAGCTGCTCTGGATGCTGCTCTCAAAGCCTGCTCCTTAACGATTCATTAGTTGAAAATCTGCCCCAGATCCAAACTCTATTGGGTTCAGCTGTGGTAAAGTCAACTGGGACTGCCCTTCCCTTCAGTGTGGGTCTGTCTTATGTTTGGTCAAAATGATAATTACAAAGTAGTGTTAGAACAGGTGGCTGGGAGTTTGCCAAGCTTCCTGATGATCTCTTTAGTTTCAGCAATTGAGAATTTTTCACCCAAGAGCTGAAGAACAGAATCAGTAGCTGCATCTGCTCACTGTGACAGTGAATTAAGTTTTTAATGGTTTAAAATGTATTTTACATGGAGCAGAGTATAAATAATAACACTTAAGCACAAAGGTGGTCATATTTTGCAACTGATAGAACTTGCAGTGCTTGGAGAAAGACTATAAGGGGAGGAATAATACATGGCAAGGTGTGGAGGTGTAAACTGAATTTTTGTGAGAACCTGATTGTTTTGTGTGATTTCACATCCTAAAATTGTTTCACTGTATCCAGCCTTTACCTTCCCTGTGAGGGTGGTGAGGCCCTGGCACAGGCTGCCCAAAGAAGCTGTGGCTGCCCCATCCCTGGAAGTGTCCAAGGCCAGGTTGGATGGGGCTTGGAGCAACTTGGCATAGTGGAACGTGTCCCTGCCCACGGCAGGGGTGGGACTGGATGATCTTTAAGGTCCTTTCCAACCTAAATAATTTTGGAATTCTGTGATACCCTCCAGATCTGACTTCAGGGAGCAACAGGTTGCAGTGTGAAGGAGTTGGACCTTGGCACAGTGAGAGAATGCAGGGGAGGGGGGAAAATGCTCCTGAAGGACAGGTTAGAGAAGGATGGATGAGAAGAGTTCATTCTAAGTATGTGTAAGCAGAAGGAAGAGGAAAAGAGAGGAGAAGGCTGTGAAAATAAGCAGACAGAGCAATGGTGTTTTCTTCCGGAAAGCTGCTGCATTTGCTGTGTAAAGTCTGAAAATCAGGAATATACTAGACATGAGGCTTAGCAATTTCCTTAAAGCTGTAAACCATCTTTACTCAATTTCCCAGTCTCATTTTGAAGTCTCCTCCTCTGCTTGTTTCTCTTCCTGAGACATTCTGGCGTGGAAGGTCGGAAGTAGCAGTGATAGTTGGAGTGCCAGCGCCGCCTTTCTGAAACCTGTTTGAGTGGATGCAGCAGCAGTTGATTAGGAAAGCATTTATTCTTTGCAGAGGAACTTAGTCATAGGTCTCTGGAATTCACAGAAGAGGAGGGAGTTGTGTATACACAGTCGGTGTTTGCTCTTTGCCGTTTACGTGCCCTATGTTTCATGCTCCAGGCTCCTGTGACATCTGGCACAGAGGAAGTGGCTCTCTGTGCCTTGGTCATTCTTGCAGCAACAGTTTTACCTCCTCAGTCACTCACTGATGCAGCCTGCAACGTGGTTGAGGTTTCTGTAACTGCTCTTTCATGGTTTCATTGAGGACCAGTTGTTTTTGTTTAAGGAGGGTTTTCTGTTTTCCTGGAGTAATTCTTACCATGGGACTAGAGGTGGCAGAAAGCCCCAAACCATGCTCTGTCTGCTTGAAGCATCTCGGGTAATCACCTGAATTAAAAAAAATGTATGAGGAACCAGAGTTGAAACACTGGAAAGTTAAAGTGCTGCTCTGGCAGCAACTTCTTGCCTGCTTTTTGTACTGCTTTCTGCTAGGAAAATCTCATTGCTCCCAACTCTTTGCCACAGTGCAAGATGTTAATGTTCCGCGGTCATGTTCCTTGAAGCTTAAATGTCTTAGGATTTGGCTTGTTTTGAACTTCTCCCAAGCTGAAATTTTTTCACTCGGTTTCAACTTGCCCAAACCTCTTTTTGATTTGCAGTTTGACTCCTTGTTGCCTGAGCAGATGGATGAGCTCTTGTGAAAGTCTGGGTACTCTTGAATGTTCCTTTATACTTCTCACTGTTAGTCATTTCTTCAGAATTCCCTAAAGCAGGTCCAAGAAATTATATGAAAAATGCTTTGCATGATGTTTGTGCTGTTTCCCTTGTCCAGTGAAGAGAGAGGAGTGGGTAGTTCAGTGTTGAAAACACTGAAATAATCTTTCTTTTCCTTTCTTGTTGCCTGTGCCCATCCTGTCCTCCAAGGCTAATCTCCATTCCTTTTCTGTGTCTTGCTTTGCTCTACTAATCCAATTTTTAAGAAGGTTTCCGTGTTCTCCTGACCCAAAGTGATGAAGCCAACTTGCAGTGCAATCCTACCTGGAGCAGTCTTGAAATCCAGAACAGCTGCTTTTATGGTAGAGCTTGTCACTGACTTCTTCCATTTAAGAATTATTTTGTCTTTTGCTTTAAACAACCAAAACAACAACACAAATCCCTGCCCCATGGCCACACACTTAGATTTCTAGGAATGCTGCAGTGACCTTGGTGTAAAGATCTTTGATAATGATCTGCTTGCTGTGAAAGGTTGACAGCTTGTGTTTTGTGGAAAAGCAATCAATGGAAACTCTAAGGGAAGTTTGTTTTGGTTCTTTCTCTCTGCCCAGGCTTGAAATATTTGTCTGCTCACAGGTTCCAGGGATTTTTAGGAAGGCTATCCTGTGAAAACCAGTCCTGTGCAGAGTGCTTGGTGGTCAGGTTTACAGTTAAGAAGAGACACTTTGCAGTGGAACTTTCAGTGTTGAGTCAGGCTGAGCTGTGCAGGATGGGGTGGGCTTTGGTGGGGTTCATCATACTGAGGGTCAGCCTCAAAGGACAAAGGTGAGATTGGCCAGATTGGAGCTGTAATTTCTGGGATTGTGCTTCTTTGTGCCTCAGATGACACTGTCTGCTGGTTGTAGGAGTATTAATAGTGACAAGTGTCACTGCCCCCTTGGAACATGTGATTTAAGGGAAAACTGAGGGGTGTTGTATGAGCCTGTTTGAAACAGGCAGGCTATTTCACAATCACTGGAACATAGGCATGCTTTCTAATGGATTTTACAAAGCTCTTTTTTTCTTCCCAATTTGTAGTCTCAGAGGGAAGGAGAGAGAATATTCCCTATAGGGTGAACCAGCACTCCTTCCTTCTGCTGTTACAGTTGACCTAGGAAGTGCTGCATTTGCTTTGGCTTCACCATATACCACAGGACATTTTCTGAATAGAAGATTCAGTTCCTGGATATTCTATATCCAGGCAAAGCCAACTGTTCCCTGTGGCAGCAAGGGAACGCCGCTTGCACTCACACAGTTTTTTTTCATTTGGCGATCCCAGGGCTGTTTGGTCTTTTCTGCTCCAAATCCTGGCCATAGTGAAATTAATTGATTGATGCTCCAGGACAGAATTTCATTGCTGTGCTGTTCAGCAATGCATGTGGTTTCTCTGTTTATTTCCAGGCTGTTTAAATCCTGTAGGTCTGTGTCCGTGCCCATATATTTGCCCAGGAAGAGAGGAAACAAACCATCCTACTTATTCCAGTGGTTTGGCACTGACTGTAAGGAATACTTTGTGCTTATGTTATTTTTAAGCCAGCCATTAACAACACTCACGGATTTTTGGTTCTGTCCTAGCTGTGCCTAAAGGCAGGAGCAAACTGGAGGGAAGGCTGAGATCTGAGTGATGCTTTCATCTGTGTCTTCTGCTGTGAGGCAGGGAACTGCATTTCCTCATCCCTAAAACAGGAGCAGCTGGGAGCCATTTCACTGCAACCGAAGTGGAATCTGAGTGATGGGAGAGCAAACCTGTTGCACTTGCCTTGTATCCTGTCTCTCACTGTTAGTATTGTGTTAGAAGTCTTTAAAGTAATATTTTAATGTAACATTTGGTAATATTATAAAGTAATATAGTATTTAAAGTTGGCCTGTTGATGTCAGTTTAAGGGGCTGTCAAGGTGCGCTGTTTAAATTTTTTTGATTGTTTTACCTCTGTCCGTGGCAGAGGGTTGGACCTAGAAGATTGATGAGGTCCTTTCCACCTCAGGCCATTCTAGGATTCAAGGACTGGGATTGGGGTTGGGCCAGATAGAGTTCAAGCCATATGCAGTGGGGTTTTGCACCTCTTAGAGGTATGGCCTGGAGCGGGGGGAGTTTATTCCACACCCTCTTCTTGTGAATTTGTTCTCAACCTACTTGTTGCCCGCTTGGTGTGGGCAAAGCTTCACATCCCCCCCACTCCACATTATCTTGGCTGTGTGATTTCAGCTCCTGAACTAATTGTTCATATAAATATGTTAACTGAATTCATTATGAGCTTGTTAATGATTTCAAATGAATGTTTTAAATGATAAGAAAAACAACTTTTTTTCCTTCAACAGATGAGTTAAGAAGGGAGAATGACTTTAAACTGAAGGAGAATAGATTTAGATTAGATATTGGGGAGAAATTACTGTAAGAGTGGTGAGGCCCTGGCACAGGTTGCCCAGAGAAGCTGTGGCTGCCTTATCCCTGGAAGTGTCCAAGGCCAGGTTGGATGGGGCTTGGAGCAGCCTGGCATAGTGGAAGTTGTCCCTGTCCATGGCAGGGGTTGGACCAGGATAAGCTTTCAGGTCCCTTCCAATCCAAACCATTCTGTGATAAATTGCATGTGTATGGCTGGTAAATGCTAGAAACACTGTAGAGGGCTTGGAATGCAGAAGGGAGTGTGTAAGGTGTCAGCTGCAGGGGATGCTTTGGGGTTTTTTTCCCTCTTTATTTTTTTTTTTTTCCCCTCAGGAGTTCTGGGTAACTTGCTGGCACTGAGGTTGAGCTACTCACACAGGTGTTGTGTTTCAGGTTATTTTATTAACACCAGCTTCTCCAGAAAAAGTACTTATCTTCCAAGGAAAACTCTTTGTCAGCTGTTTCATTCAGTGAAAGCCACAGGGTGTGGTCTGGTTCAGTTCGCTGGATTTCTCCCTGGTGCAGAAGTGTAGTGGATCTCAAGACACTGCTGAAAGCCGATTAGGATCCCAAGAAAACTGTTGAAGCACATTGATATGTGGATAGTCCATCAAGAACAGCTCCATGCACAATGTTCCTCCCTTGCTCATATTGAAACTGTAATTTTGCACCATCTTTTTGCCTGAAAGAAGCCACTTTCTTCTCTTCTGTCTCAAGTTCATGAAGCTCCTTGTTCTGCGTTGTATGGTCATTCTCACCACAATTAGTCCTCTCATTTTCCTGCGTGTTCTTGTTTGCACCTGGTAGTAATTGTGCTGTCTTATGCCTTTGTGAGTTAATAACTACTTCCTTAGTGGTGCAAACCGCTGGAGGCTTGGCAGCTGGAACAGTGCCAGTGCCTTGCTCTACCACAGCAGTTCCCAGGGAAGTCCCTTTTAACAAGGGTGGTCATTATCCACCCTGATGTCTGGGATAGAGAGTTATTTGTAGCTCCTTCCAGTGACTAGTGCCCAGTGTGAGCCTTTTTAATTGACATATAAGTCATGTAACTGTGCACTTGAGCAGTTAATGAACCATTTGGGGTTTGTGCAAGAACTTGAAAATTTCTGATTCTTTATAATTAGAAATCCTTTTTTTTCTTTCTTCAAAGCACAATACTGAGCTGCTTTTTTGTGTGGTTAACTGCAGAGTTATTGTAATGCAATCAAAGTTTAGAAGACCTAGATAAAAATCTACCTAAAACTCTTGTCTTTTGTTTCTAATCTTGGGGGGAATGGAAACTGAACTCTTCAGTTCCTTCTGTGTACAGGTGGGGAAGGCTCTGCTCTCTTCATGTCAGCTCTGTTACTTGTGGTACTGTCTGCTGTAAAATATATTCAGAGAATTTCCCATATCTCAAAATTAAGGAAATCGTGAAGCCCTGGTAATCAGTCTTTTGCTTGTTGCAGCCTGATCTGGAGTTCAGCTGATTCCAGAGCCATGTTCTTGATACACTTAGAGGAGGAAAAAAGAAAGATGATGAAGTACAAAACTGTGTTCTAGTGAATGTAGCTTTGTGTTTGCTTTCAGGTGGCTGTAAAATCAGGGGACACTATAGGGAGTGTTGGATCTTTTACTTGAGCTTGTGAATTTGGCTCTTCATGGCTGACAGAAGCACGCAAATAGATCTCTTGTCCTCTCATAATACAGAATACTGTTTTCTTGTAACATGAAGTGTCTCTTCTGCCTTGTTTGGTATGGAGGTGGTGTTTTAGCCTCAAACACCAGGACAACTGCAGGGGGTCAGATCAAAGTCTGTAGTTGCATCTCATGTGGCTGCAGAAGCTGCAGGTCTACTGGGCATGGAAAGAGATGTTGCTCGGCCATCCCTGCTCTCTTTTTCCAGGTAAAAAGCCCTGTGTGCAGGTGGCAGTAACATGTTTGAGAGCGAACACCCGTAAGGACAGTAGAGGCACATATATATCCATCTTTGAAGGTTCTCCTTCCCTCGAACAATATGTGGCTTGTCAATTTCCATGACTCAGAGGGTGTATCTTTGTCTTTATCAGGTCATGATTTTTTGTCCAAGATCTCGATGCATTCTCTGAGCATCCACAAGATTTCAGGATCTTCAGCTTAATTATGTGTTATGTGGGGAAATGTGTCCTTTCGGTTTGCTTTGAATCTGCCTTGCGATTCCTGCTGGTTGTGTGAGAAAAGGTGCAATTATGAGCAATTATTTCACTGTCTTCTCTGTGTCTACTCTGCTTTTCCAGTCATCTCTCTCCAGGCCAGAGAGCTAGAGCACTGAGGCTCTGCAGATGGAAACCCTCCTGGCCCTTGCTCATCCCTGTTGTTCTTTGACCCTTTTCCAGTTCTTCTGCCCATGGAGGTGGAGAAGAGCAGAACTACCCTCTGTTACGGATAGATTCTGTCTGGGTTTGTGTAACAGCATGGTGGTATGTTTTGTTCAGGGTGATGTTTGCTTTTCTTGAGGGTGAGCAATTTCCTGGAGTTACAGATTATGTGTCCGATGGTTAATGGTCAGTTTGGAGCCTGTAATCTTGGAATTAGGGTAGGGATTTTCCCCACATGCATAATTTAATTTATCTCAATCAGGTAGACCAAATTTACTGTGAAGTTCAGCAGTTTTTTCTCACAAAGTCCTCTACTTAGTCAACCGCTATTTCTATTACCCTGAGTAGCTTAATATCATCAGTAAACTTGGTCACTATTATTCACTCCTCTTTCTAGATCTTTCATGAATTTATGGAGTCACAAATTCCTCTGAAGCTCCATGGGTTTTCAGTCCTTGGCATTACATGTGCATGGTGTGACAGAGGACACTGTCAGGGGACACTTAACTCTACAGCAGTGAAGATTTTGAAACATTAAAGTGGAGTTCCTTTTCTAAAGAGTCTTGTGGCACTCGTTTTCTCATGCTAATACTTCTTGCCTGAGCGATGGTTTAAGGTAGCCAAAGCAATGAAACACATTGCCTTTGTAGTGATGGGGAAGAATAAAAAAACTCCCTGGTTGAACACCAGGAGAATTTTACTTCCTACCTAATGACTGGAAAGGACTTGTGTTATTTTGCTTGTGCTCCAAAGTCAGGCAGTCCAGTTCCAGTCCCTGGTGTGAGCCCAATTGTCCTCACATGGAATGCCACTGGGAATCCTTCCAGCTTGCTCTGCCTCCTTTGCTCTAAATATTCATGTATGTTCTCAGCTTTTCAGCATTCTGTTTCCTGCATGAGTTTTGCCCTGTGGGACAAGAGTGCCTATAGGAGAGTAATTATAAATGTTTATGGGAATTGGGCTGCTGTATTGAGGCAATTAATTTGATGTTAAGCAAGAAGAGGTTTGTTCTTTACAATTGATTGCATCGGTTTTAAAAGGTGCCTGGAAGGATACTGGAGAACAGCAGCATGCCTGAGCATATCTGACAGCTTGGACCACTTTGTGTAAACTCCTCTGGAGAGGGAAAGCCTTGGCTCTCTTCATGCCCCTCTTGTCTCAGAGTGGTTGTTCTGACATGGAAATATGTGTCCCAGGACGTGTGTCTCTGCTTGGCTTCTGCTTTTTTAGTGATGTGAGTTTGCCCTGTTTGGGATTCTGTGAATATTTGCATTTACTCTTTTAGATTTTGATCTGTAGAACAAAAGACCTCTCCTGCTCTAACGAAGAATTACTTCTCTTTCCATTATGTCCTGTCTTCCTTGGTGCTGAACCCCGTTAGGTGAATGGCAGGTAGGATGAAGATGTCAGGCTATAACCAGATCACTACCTGATTTTTATCCCCTTTTCTAGCCTAGGATGTAGCTTTTTACTGTAACTCTGATGACTTTCTAATGCTGACAACAGGAAGTCATGTTTGGTTTGAAAATGCTGGGCCCTGAGGCTGTTCATGGAGCATAATAAGCAAGTGATGCATTGTCTGTTGTTTGTGCTGCGTCTGTGCCTTGAGCAGATTCTGCTGGGAAGGCCACGGACTTCTGTAGCTCATGATTTCTAAGGTAAGTCAGACATTTGCCTTGGAGATATAGGTACATGGAAATCCCACTGGGTTGCTTGGCTGGGATTGCATCCAGAGTGTGACAGGCGTCATCCATCAGGAGAGGAAGTCAAACAGCAAACTCTAACGTCATGGGCTGAGTGGTGCTATTGAGGTGTGTGACTGATGAGAGTTGTGTGTGTGTGTTTTAAGGCCGGGGCTTGATTACAGGCTCCCCAGGGAATGGTCATGGCCCCAAGGCTGCCAGAGATCCAGGAGCATTTGGACAATGCTCTCAGGCACAGAGTGGGATTGTTGGGGTATCCTGTGCAAGGCCAGGAATTTGACTCGATGATCCTTGCGGGTCTAACTCACAATATTCTGATTGGATGTCTCAGTATTTTGGGAAATTATACTGGTAGCTTCTATGCTCCAGTGAAGGTATCTCCTGCTGTTCCTCTGTGGGCAGCCACTGCACAAGTGATGCCTTTGGCTTGTTGGACCTTCTCAGGCTGAACTGAGATTGTGCCTTGCACATATTAACTATTCTTGTGCTGTGCTGCTCCTGCCCTTCTTGTTCCTGAGGAGTTTGGTGGGAATGAGTCTGAGCTGGTGTCTTTCTTGCTGCTCCCATGTGGATCAATAAGATGCAGCCCAAGTTTAATGAAAGTGCAGCCAAAGAGCATAAAACATTTCCTGAGTGAATCCCTTTGCTCTGCAGGGATTGCATCTCTGAGCAAAGCCCTGTGTGTGTGTGCGTGCAGATGCAGCTCTGCTTTCTCCTGGGTTGTTGCGTAGCTGGGTGAACTGTGAGTTACACTGTTCCACAGCCTGTGGATTCAGAGGAGGATGAGCCAGGAGGCACAAATGTTTGCATCCTCGTTGCGCCTTGCTGTGTGTTCTGGTAGATCGAGCTGATGGTATGAATGCTCACTGTAACACCCCAAGGACCAAGATGTCTTGGACGCCTCTGCTCCACTCAGGTGAGACCTTATCTGCAGTGCTGCATCCATCTCTGGGGATTCCAACATCAGAAGGATGTGGAGCTGCTGGAGTGAGTCCAGAGGAGACCATGGAGATGGCTCTGAGAGCTGGAGTCAGGCTGGGAGAGCTGGGGGGGCTCACCTGGAGAAGAGGAGGCTCCAGGGAGACTTTAAAGCTCCATCCAGTGCTTAAAGGGGCTCCAGGAGAGCTAAAGAGGAACTTGGGACAAGGACGTGGAGGGACAGGACAAGGAGGAATGGCTTCCCACTGCCAGAGGGCAGGGTTAGGTGGGAAACTGGGAAGGAATTGTTCCCTGTGAGTATGGGGAGGCCCTGGCACAGGTTGCTCAGAGAAGCTGTGGCTGCCTCATCCCTGGAAGTGTCCAAAGCCAGGTTGGATGGGGCTTGGAGCAACCTGGCATAGTGGAAGGTGTCCCTGTCCATGGCAGGGGGTGGAATGGGTTGAACTTTCAGGTCCCTTCCAACCCATACCATTCCAGGATTCTGTGGTTTTAGATCAGGGATCCATCTCCTTCCATGTCCAGCCACCTTCCTCCATTCCCCTCTGGCTGCTTCTTGCAGGTAGCCCCTTAACTGAATGGGAATGTGGACCTTTTGGGGACTCCCTTCCTCGATCCAGTCTTACAGTAGGTCTGAAGTGAAGATGTTCACTTGGGTTCCCTCTCTAGCTTGGGGATGTGGGAACATCTGCTCTAGTCTTTGTTCTGGCACGTTTGGATTGGAGGGGAGGGGCAGTTTCCCTGGGGTTGGTTCTTCGTTACTTGCACACAGGCTTTGGGAGCAGCATCACCTTCCCAGCACGATGAGGTGATTGTTTGGGGTCCTTCTGCTCAGCTAACAGGGTGATGTGTACAGCAGGACCCTTGGCCACTGCTCTAGCCCAGCACACTGGCCCTGGAGATGCACAGGGGGTGATTGAACCTGACAGCTGGCTTCTCCCATGTCTGCATTCGGGAAGTGGCAGCATTAGCTCAAGCAGTTGCAGCTGCTTCCCAAAGGAATGCGTCACATTGCCATCTGTCTCTTTGTAACGTAACATGCTGGCTGGTGAGCCAGGAACAGGGCTTGGCACCTTCCTTTGGATTTGTGGCCCTCCATGCAGTGTTTGTTGTGCTCAGTGTTCAGGCCTGGCTCTGCTTTCCCCCCCTTGGCAGTTGGATTTTGCTGTGGTGCAGTGGCATTTTTGGCAATGAACAGCACCTGCAAGAGACTTGGGCAGAGTTACAGGAGAAGAGGGGAATTACATTACATGTGCATGGGGAATTAAATCGACTTACGTGAGGTAACTGTTCTTGAAGAGAATGTGTGCCTTGGTCTGACCCCTGTCCCCAGAAGACAGACAGCAAAGGATCATGCTGGGTTCACTTTGCATCCAGCTCTTTGCAGAGGAGTTGGAGGTAAAGTCTCCTTGGGTGTGTGACTGAGAGGCTAAAGCCTGTGGTGTTGTTCTGAGCTGGTGGCCGGGCCTCCCTTTTTGGCATGGTTTCTAAGGATAGATGGCTGTTATTCCAGGACAGAAGCTGCTTGGGGATGGGCTGTCCCTGGATTTAGCAGTGACAAAGGATATGGTTTCCTGGAGTAGCCTTGTGCTTCTGGCAGAGATTGTGTCAGCTGCCGAGGTGGACAGGAAGGTGCCTCACATCACCAGGTTAGTGTGGGAAGCAGGCAGGGAAATCTGCTGCTGCCCTGATTTAGGGGATACAACTCAAGGTAGAGCAACCGACACAGGGAAACATCCTGAGCTGAACCTGACAGCATCTCCTCTCTGATTGACGAGGAAGAACCTGCTGTACCTGTGGGTACCTGCTGCAGGTGTGGCTTTGCTGTGAAGGTGGGATGGATTTGGCAGCTCTCAGACTGGCTGGATGGTGATGGACTGGCTTGGGGAAGCTGGAGCCCCGAGTGGCCATAGTGCCCAGACTGCAGGGACGTGCCTGTGCTTAGGGAGGAGCATCAGCTCAGAGTCCTCCGGCTGCTGACAGGTTTCATTTCTGAGGTGGTGTCTTATGATTTGGGAATGACATTTTGAACACCTTGTTGGGGTAGCCTGGACACATTTCTGAGAGCTTCTCTGTTAAACCCAAACAGAACCCTGAAGAGTGGGGCATGGGGTGCTGTGTGCAGCAGAGGTTGGCAGCCTTTGGTGCCTGGGGATATTTTGTGCTGTGCTGCTTCTTTGTTCTGGTGCAAATGTTTGGACAAGGCGTTCCTGCAGTGCGGGAGGAGAGACAGACAGCTGAATACCCAAGAGTGGTAGCAGTAGTCAGTGGGAAATTCCTGTGAACCCCTTGGTTTTTGAGTGAGATGCCATCAGTAGGTGTCAGGGGTATCAGGGAGGTTTTCTGCTGGAGACTGACTGGGACTGTTTCAGACCCTGCAGACAGAGGCCAATATTGGTGCTCCATGGGTTTGAGCTTCAGCCTGCTTTGATGCCCACATGGGAGATCAGGTGGGGTTTTTTTCATAGAATCATGGAATGATTTGGGTTGGAAGGGACCTGAAAGACCATCTCATCCCAATGCAGGCACACCTTCCACTAAACCAGATTCTTCCAAGGCCTTGTCCATCCTGGCCTTGGGCACTTCCAGAGATGGAGCAGCCAAAGCTTCTCTGAGCAACCTGTGCCAGGGCCTCTCCACCCTCACAGGGAACAATTCCTTCCCAGTTTCCCATCTAACCCTACCCTCTGGCAGTGGGTAGCCATTCCTCCTTGTCCTGTCCCTCCAGGCCCTTGTCCAAAGTCCCTCCTCAGCTCTCTTTGGAGCCCCTTTAAGCAATGGAAGGAGCTCTAAGGTCTCTCTGGATGAATACTCTCAGCTGTCCCAGGTTGTCTCCAGAGCAGAAGGGCTCCCGCCCTCAGAGCCATCTCCATGGTCTCCCCTGAACTCACTCCAGCAGCTCCACATCCTTCTGATGTTGGAATCTCCAGAGCTGGATGCAGCACTGCAGGTGGGCAATCACCTGAGCTGAGAAAAAAAGGGGAACATGAGAAGCTGTTAGACCTCAGCAGTGTCACATCCCTGAGATGGCCAGACACAGTTGCAGCACTTCTTTTGACAAGAACAGTGCTCTTTCCCTGGCTTTGCTGGCATGGGACAGTCTCCACGGCAGAACCATGTGGTGGAATGCTCATGTGTGACAGCGGTGAATAAAACTGCTCTCAGCTAATGTGATCTTTGTTATTTCTTTTTCAGGAACGCCAAGGCCGTGTCAAGTGAAAGGCCATTCCTCCCTGAGAGACTGCAGCAGAGATTGCATCCCAGCTACCTTTCAGAGAGAGAAAAGGAGCAAGAGTATCCCAGAGAGAATTAGGACTTTTTTTCCTTAATTTCTTTGACTTCAAAAAGACTTCCACAAACTTGCAGTTTAAAAAAGAGAAAAGTATTGGAATATCATAAGACATAGGACTTAAAAAACAAAAACAACAACAAAAAAAAAACTTTCTAGGTAGAATAGAGGTAAAATCTGTCCCCTTTTTTTTGGCTTTGGTTGTGATTTCAGAGCATACACTTTTTTTTTTGTCTTTTTACTATGTTTTTTGGGTTTTCAAGTCTTTAAGTGGCACATGCCTTTTTTTTTCTCTAATTTTTAAATCCCACCCTTTCCCCTCCTTCCACCCCCATGCGCCTCCTTCCCTGGTTTAGACATTTGCACTTGGAACACTGAGTTGTAACATCCACCGTGGAAAGTGGAATAACTTTATTTTTCTTTCTTCTGTCAGCCTGGAATAGGAGGAATTCTATGAGGAAGTTGGGGTTTTGGCCTAAGAAGACTTGAACAGAAAATTGCCCGTGAGGTTGTGTCTTAAAAGTGGTTAATTTTTCTCTGACCCTTTGTTACTCAAAAGTCAAGTACTAGGAGTCCTAAGAAATGTTCTGTTCTTGTGCATTATACGGATTTACAGATTAATTCTAGATTAATTTGATTTTTTTGAAAGCTGAGAACAGTGGTAAAAACTTTTGTTTACAGAAAAATGAATTTTGGACAATAAAAAGCCCAAAACAAACAAACCAAGGAAGAAATATTGTAAAATGTGTAGTGACTATGTTTCAATTTCTTGTTAAGCCAATGAGGAATGGGCGTTGCCTTTCTTTTCACCATTAATCACTTCTCAATAATAAATGTGAGATCCTGTTGAGCATCACTGTTGTCTTCTTCTCCCTTCCCCATGCTGCAGGCTCCTCAGATCCCACCTATCAGAAAAATAGCTGAAAATAAGGAGTGGAGAGGTGTGTCTGCTTGGGTTTGAAGCAGGGTGCTCTCACCTCTTTCTAGGCATCCCCAGCTCAATCATGGAGCTGTTCCCAACCCTTTGGAATTTTTGTGGCTCCCTGGTGTGGGCTGGCTCCAGGTGTGAAGGGCGGTGCCCATCTGGCCTTGCTTCCAGGATTCCTTCCACTTCCTACCCACGTCATGGGTAAGTTGGGGGTGATCCAGCTCCTTCCAGGTGTGGGAAATCCAGACACCTCACAGCTCAAATTATCTTTCCTGGGAAAACAAGCCACCCATTGTCAAGAAATTGTAAAAAAAATTGCAGGTTTTCTTGTTTTAGCAGTTCAGAGGGAATGAAGGAGGCAAAATCTCCAGCCTGAGCCCATGGCAGTACTTCCATGGTCAGTGGGTGTCCTTGAGGAAAGTTATGGTATTATTGAAAATATCTCAGTGATTAAATAACAGTTGGGAAACTGGACCCAGCCACCTCCTTGGAAACAGGCTGGTGAGCCTGGCATTCCCATGGCCCTGCTCCCATACAGCCCAGGATACTCACTGAAAATTCAGCCTTATTTTTTATCTGTAATTGTTTCTTTTGAACAGTAAACAAACAAAACTTGGTTCTAAATAGCTCAATGGGTGTTGGGTGAGGACCTGGGCTGGTGTTTCTGCAGATATCAAAACAGTTCTGTGGCCATTTGCATTTTGTTGAAATGTTTTATTTTATATTCCAGGTCATGTTGCATGGGGCATGGAGCAACCTGATCTAGGGGAAGGTGTCCCTCCCCATGGCAGGGGTTGGACTGAAGGGTGTTTAAGCTCCCTGCTGACCCAAATCAGTCTGTGATTCTATGATTTTACTTGATTTCTCCAAAAGAATTTTCCTCCTCTTAATTCTTTGATAGTTTTGGTCTCTGTGTTGCCTGGTCTCAGTGTCCTCGAGTGCTTTCAGAGGGAGCATAAGACCTGCATTGTTGGAACACTGGGGAAAAGAAGGGCAGAAACTCAGCTTGATTAAAAGCCCAAATTAAACAATTTGTCTTTTGAGAGTCTTAGTTGTGAGGGAGAAAAAATAAAAAGCCAGAGAGGGGGGATTTGGGCTGTGCCTGCAGGTATTTTTGTGCTGGTTTCACTGTTGGTCAGACAGTTTTTTCCCCTTTTTCGTCTTCAAGTGATGACCCAAGAGATGTGAGAGCAAGATGGGATTTGAAATGTACAATACTTCATATGCAGGTGTGATACTTTCAGTTATTTTTATATAAGGAAAAAAGAACATTATCTGCTGGTCATATCTGTGTCCTCTAACCAGGGATGGTCCCACACTGGTGGCATACGCTGCTGCTTCAATTTCCCCCTTGGATTTAGCTGTGTGAGAGCTACAATACCCTAATTTTTAAATCTTTTAAGGTAAAACAGGTAGATTGTACGGGACACTTCAAGATGTATCCCACAACACCTTCAGCCTTGGCATCACTTCCATGAGAACCAGGTTGTCCCCAGGGGCATCCTGGTGCATGGCCGCAGGAGCCTAGCATGCCCAGGGACCCAAAACAGCAAGGTTTCACCTCTATTTGGGCTGAGGAAAGAAAAAAATAGGTGGTTTTGTATGTTGCTGGCTGGCAATGCTCCTCCTTTGCTGTGTGGGAGACCTTTGGAGCTTCCAGAGGAGGACAGAAGGGGTAACACCAAAGTTGGGCCTGGTGTTAAATACTCAGAGGGTTTTTTAAAGGAAGAGGCCAAGGGAATGTCCAGGAGGGTAGCAAATGTTCTGAGAAAAAATGGATATTTCATGTGTGACTTTGAGATCACTGCTTCTGCTGACCTTCCCAAGGATGCTTAAAGGATTAGTGGGGAACTGTTTCAGTCTGGATCTGATCCTGTTCTGCTCTAAACTGGGACAAAACAAGGAAGTTTCCAGTACAGCTGAGGAGGTTTTGCTTTCAGCAGGGCTGTGAGTAGAAAACTCCAGGATGTAGCAAAAAATCTGCATGTAGTTATAACTGAAGACCCCAAAAGCACACAGAATGTCATCTCCCTTTGAGCATTGCATAGGTAAGAGCAAAAAAGGTGTTTATAAATATGATTTCTTTGGGAAAAAAAATTAGAATATTTGTGGGATTCCCTGGGTTTCATGGGAAAAGGGAAAGCTGCTTTGTGGCTGTGCTTCCCAAATTTACATAAATACATTGTGTTGTGTAAGCATAGGTTGGGCCTTTGCACAAGAAGGGACTGATTTGGGGTTTTCCAAAATTTACAAACACCACAAGTTCCTGGAAGGAAACAATTCAGCTGAACCCTGGGAGCAATCCTCAAACCTACAAAATTTTGGAGGCAGAATCCCAATTCTCGGGCATCCTTCGCAGCCAGGCAACCATGGCCGGAAGTAGCAACCTGCCTCCCAAAACTGCAAATGTCCAGGGTTGCTCCCAGATGAAAGCTGCTGCGAACTACAGCTCTGGCTGGCCTTTGTCTCCCAGGAGCTGTCTCTCAACTGCCCCTCAGACAGTGGATTGCCCAGCTTTCCTTCCTATGGAAAAGGGCTGGTATTCGCTGTCAGGCACCTGGGGCCAAAAGTGGGATTCTGCCTCCTAAAATTGCAAATGTTTGGAGGATTTCTCTCAGATAAAAGCTACCAGAAACTACAACTCTGGCTGGTCTTGGACTGCCAGGGACCATCTCTGAACTGCCCCCAAGACACTGGGTTGCTGGATTCCGCCTCCTAAAATTGCAAACGTCAGAGGATTTCTCCCACACGAAAGCTGACAGGAACTAGGGCTCTGTCTGGCCTTGGTCTCCTGGGGGCCACCCCTAAACTGGTTAGGGTAGTGGTTAGGGGTAGGGCTAAGGGGAGTGGTTAGGGTAGTGGGTTAGGGTACTTGTTGGGGTAATGGTTAGGTAATTGGTTAGGGGTAGTGCTAAAACAAACCTCAAGATATATACTAAAATTATTGTCAAAATAGAGATTTTTGAAGTGTATCAGCATTAAATAAAGCGTCTAAGGCAATACTGAAATCACTATCTTCCTTGCATTTTAGCATCCTTTGTACAAAGGCTGAGATAGCAAAACCCAAAAACCATTACATGTTTTCTGTGTGAACTAAACATAAAGACCTCACTGTTTTCCTAAGCCATGTCAATCTGCAGGAACATTGGAGGCATTTTGGGTAGGGAGAATTAGAATAAAATATTAAATACATTTCTCTGTGCTTCTGTTTTAAATTTTTGACTGAAGATCACCTTAAAGAGCAAAGCTGGGTTTAATAATGTTATTTTGTTGATTTTTGACACAGATTCTCTCAAACATTTTTACTGAGAGAAGTATACAATGGGATTATATTTGCATTTTCAAACACACTTTCCCGTCCTAAAAGATCTTGTCGTTATTAATGTATTTTTTTTACATCTATGCAGTCTACAATAAAGACTCATTTTTAAAATGCAGCAGCATTTTGGACTAAAGCAAACTTTGTTACATAAGGGTAGGGTTTGGGTGGGGTCTTTTCATTTTGTTTTGGCAGTTTGTTTATTCGTTTGGTTTTCTTGCATTTGTCTTTTTTTTTTTTAACAGCGTATCAAAGAATAATGTGTAATTATAGTTTGAAATGGTTACTTTTGTATATATAAATTAAGCAGGGCATGAAAACCGGAGAAAATATTATCTCCAGGGCATTTTTGTGTGTCACTGTAACACAAAATCTGCGATCTTGACTGGGACTTAAATCGCTGCTGCCACCTGGTGATAAGCTTGAGGTACTGTGCACATACACTATTTTTAATGACTCGGTAGTGTCACCTGCAGATGAAAAGCAGTACTGCAACTAAGAAATGGGCATGTGCAGTGACTTGACAGAGCGCTGCGGTGGTGCTTTCTGTGCCTGCTGCTGCCTCCCGCTGGCCCTGGCACACACGCGATACCTGGGAGCAGCATGGGAACACCAGGGGGTCCTGGCTGCAGTGGCAGTGGTGGGCAAGGGTCACAGTGGCCCAAGAGAGGAACAGGGCGGTTGCCACATGGCATTGGGCTGTGGCTATAGGAAGTCATGTGACAATACATTCAAGATGGCAGTGGAGTCAGGCA
>VZRZ01007310.1:241927-256558 GCA_013398175.1 Climacteris rufus
TCTTTCTCTAAACAAAAGGGATGTGTATCTTAGAGGGGGGCATAGAGTAGCCAATTTGGGAGGTCTGTACCTTTTGAGTACCTCATCTAATGGGGAAAAGGAAGAGGGTGATGTGGCTGGGAACTTAGGTTAAAAAGGGGCTGCGTTCCCCAACAATTTGAGAGAACTCCCCCCATGGGGAACGCCCATGGCCTTTCCCTTTATTCAAATAAAGTTATAGGACTCCTATGTCTCCTTTTTGGACATAAACCTCTGGCGCTGTGAATTTTCTTTACAAAATGGGGGCTCGTCCAGGATGTTTCCACTGTCCAGGTGTGGCAGGCAGTGAGCGTAGCTGAAGGCACGCCTCATCTACTTTTGGTGATCAGTTCCCTTTGGTGGCAGCTGGCACTGGGCAATTGATTGAGTTCCTAAGACTGTCCAGGAGACAGATGAGTGGCGGACCAGAGGGGTCCATGAAGAGGGTCCACAGGGAAGGACCACTGAAAATCTCACCAGTGAGTAAGTACAGCGGGAACTTCAGGGAGTAAACCTGATAGGGCACCCGTGGAGGGTAGCACAGGTAAAACAGGTCACCCATGGAGGGTGGCTAAGATACCGCCGAGATGACAATCCTGAAATCTCTCTGAAGAGTCCCTTGGGAGAATGTTGAGGTAATTTGCACGTTCTCCCAGAGGTAATTAAGGACATGAATGCCCAAGGGAGGCAGTAAGGGAAAGTCGAGAAGGGGTCTTGGCAATCCACACCCAGGGGGGCAAAAAGGGGAGTCAAATGGTATGATGGGAAAGGTGGAGTGTTGAGGAATATGGTTAAGGCAAGTAGCAGCAGGAGGCACCTATCCTCAAAATTTGCCAGCTGATCCAGGGCTGGCTGCAGGTCCTTTGTATTCCTGGCTTCCAGGACAGGATAAATAAGGAAGTTAGGATTTAAAGGTGTTTCTCTGTGATGGGGAATGGCAGGACTGGGCGTGGAGGTGCGGGGCTGGGCCAGGGCTGTGAGGCAACTGGGGCTCAGCGCTGGGCAGTGCCTGATCCCGTCACCCCTGTGGGCAGGGACGGCAGTGGCCCCACAGTCCCTGTGAGGCTGCGGGACACCCTGGTTGTCTGCCCATCCCTGTGGAGCTCCGGCCGTGCCTGCCGGGGGGGCTAGGGAGGCCGTGTTTGGACACTGCGGTGGAATGGGGACCGGCTCTGGTATACGGTGTATGAGGAAGAGGAAGGAATATCTGGGAAGTGCAGATTGTACGTGGAGTGATTAGGATTTTCTTTTAAGGATATTGTTTAGGTCATTGGGAAATGAATTATTTGCAGGATGATTGGCAGCTGTGGGAGGATGAGCACCCACAGGCAGCAGTGAGGGGCCAGACACAATACATCTACTATGGATGACGCAATTCCCCAGGTAGATCCTCAGTGCCACCCAAATAATCAGGCCAGTCTAACTCGCTTCTGAAATTACCATGCATATTAAATTAGAGCAATTACATAGGCAGTTCCCAGAACTAACAATGTAGCTAAAGCTATGTCCTTAGAACAAGAAAAGAATGAAAGTCTCTCACTGGCTAGAGAGGATCAGAGGTGCCTTGCAGTGGGGAAGCAAGGGGGGCTGGATCCTGAGGGACCACCCTTTGACACATTGTTGAAAGTACCATTTGTTACTAAATCTTTGCCTGATATAAGGAAAGGAATACAGGAAAATGGAGAATGGCATAATAAGCCCTTGGAAGAGTTAGAAAGGCACAGCAAGTGTATGCAAGAAGGAATCAATAAAAGGCTAAGGCAAAGGCAAAGGTGATGTCAGAATTTTTACAGCCCCTGAATGAACCCCCAGGGTTCAAGGGGTTCCCCAGGATCAAGGGGCTGGGGTCAGCCACAAGGTTGTGGCAGAGGCATTGCCCTCCTTAGCAGGGGAGAGCCAATCCAAGCACCAGCTGGGGAGGAATCAGTGTGCTATCTGCAGGGCAGAGGGACACTGGAAGTGGAACCATCCACAGAAACAGGTGGATCCTCAGGAGAAGGAAGTGCAGCAGATAATGGAGATGGATTGTTAGGGGTGTCAGGGGCTCCCATTATTTCAGAGACCCACCACACTGGAGCCCTTGATAACATTTAAGATAGGTCTCGACCAAGAAGAGGTGTTTCCTGGTAGACACAGGGGCCTCTCGATGCACTTTGAATTTTTACCTAAAGGGAAAATTGTCAATAATTTCTTTAATTATTCAGGATGTAAGTGGAAAAGATGAGTGAATGTGTTTTATTCAACCACTATTAGTGGATGTGGGAAACACATTTGAAATGCATGAATTTCTGTTTGTTTCTAAATGTAATTATGAGATTGGATGGGTAAATTGGGAATGCAAATTGTAAAAGGAGATACAGAAGCTAATATTGTTGTAACTTTACGTAAAAAGTCTGAGAAGGCCTATGCTAGTGAACCAAGAAGTGTAGGCAGTCCCAGGGAAATACAGAAAATTAGATATGGAACCTCTCCAGATTACTTTGAGGCAACCAGAGCAAGTGGTGTCTGTTGCCCATTTTTCACTGTAAAATAGCTAGTTTTCTCTGTTAGACAGTCTCAAGGACGATTTCTGTAAACATAGCTATGTTGTTGTAAAAATTATCTTTTTACATTCCTTTCCCATGGACACAGATCCCTTTGACGGACACTTCTTGTAACCAATATAGTTAGAGACGGAAGTGTTAACTTTCTCCAATGATCTGTGATTTCTAAAAGTGTATATAAGAATTAAACGAAAGGGGTTCCCCCCCTTTTCCGCCCTTGCTCTGAACAAGAACATTAGGACTCCAGCTCTCATTATATCTGCGTCTCGACTGATTACTGGGATAAGCCATAATAACAGGCATCGCGGTAATAGGTGTCTAAAAACCAACACCCTCTTTTCAAGGGAGGGAAGGAAGGGGTTACAGCCTGTTATAGAGTCCCTGTTAAAGGCAGATTTGGTTTTGACTATTTGGAGCCATGTGTGTCTGTTTCCCTACAATACTCCTAACCTGCCAGTTGAGAAAAAGGGTGAATGGACACCAGGAGGAAACAGAATTTTAAAGGTTAAAAAACAGATTGAAACTCACGCCCTAGCCCTTCCAGACAGGAAAAAGATTTTGAATTGTATGGGTGAGAGTGTGGCCTCATCATCTCCAAAATTGTGCAACCCTGGCTTATAATAGTAACTAAAGTTGGAAAACTCCCCTCTTATTGTTAAAGTCTCACATAAAGTTAAAGTTCTGTTAACAGAAAAAGCCTCTAAGTAGATGACCAGTGCTCAGTTATCAGAGTATAAAACTTGTTTAATGAAAGACGAGGATTTAGAATTGAGAAGTGTGGAAGGGTTTAACCCAGCCTCCAGTCTGAACGGTCCTGAAGAGGGGAGCTGGAAAGAAACCCGTGACTGCATTTAAGTGAGAGATCTCCAGACCTGAGATTTATGAGAAATTCCCTAGCCTGAGGGAGAAAACGTGTTTATCAATGTGTCTTCAAGGGTAGTAGAAGCAAGAAGAATTACAAGATACACTATTATTATTAAGGAAATGGAATTAGAAGAAGGGGGGAGGTTACTGCCCACATGGTCAGCCCAAATGGTGGAGCTCTGTGCTCTTGTAAAGGCCTGTGAATTATATCAGGACGAAATAGTGAACATTTTTACTGATTCTAAATACCCATGTGAGGTGGTACATAGGTTTGGAAAACTGTGGGAGGAAAGAGGTTTGTTGACCTGCAGGGAAAAACATCTCATGACAGCTTAATTTCTCTCCTATGGGAGGTAGTGAATTTGCCAAAAGGGGTGACAATAGTACATATTAGGGAACATCAGACAGGGTACTCAGAGGAAGCAATAGGTCGTTGACTGGCGGATGAAGAAGCTCAGAAAACAGCACTTTTGCCAGAACTCTCTAAGATCCTCCCTTTGCTCCAAGTGGCTCAATCACTGACAGAGAAACTGTCTTTTCCATCAAAGGAGTTTGAGATAATTAATAGTGGGGCAGAGGAAAAAGGGGGTAATTGGTTTACAGAGGAGGGTAAACAATGGATTCCCAAAGAGAGACCAAGGGAAAGGACAGTGACAGAGTATTTGGCTGAAAGACTCAGAGAATTGTGCTTAAAGATACAGAGAATTCTGCTTGCAGAGATCATTTCTGATCACATTGCCCCTTGCAGAAGTTGACATTCTTAGAGGCAGCTTGTACCGAGCATGTGGTTCCTGAGTGGGGTTTGTTGTTTAGGAAACCTGCTCATGCTTTTCTATTCTTTCCTCACAAATAGGAAATCTTCTCCTGAGCCTGTGTGCATGCAGAGCTCTCTGACAGATCAGGCGGGATGTGGTTCAATGGGCTGGGACATGCAGCTGCAAAGCTCAGGGAGAAGTTTCTGATTCAGGGAGCAGGCATGTCAGTGCCAGCTGGACAATGTCAGACATGGTAAGGTTGGGATTGAGGAGCAGGTTGTCCAAGCAGAGTCCACCTGCAAAGGGCTCATTAGTGTTCAGACCTCTTAAGGAGATATACAGCATCAGGATCACTTGTGAAATCCTTCTATCAACTCTCCTCAGAACTGAAAAATAAAAAAATATTCTGTTGACTAAAAACATGTAATGACATGCGCTTTGAAAGCTCCCCCCTCAAAAGAACTACATACTGACACCGATTAATCTCTACAAGTGCTGAAAGCTTGAAGACCATTAAAGGAAGAGAAAGAGCTCCAGAAGACTTCCTGTATCTTAATGAGTCCCATGGTGGATTTGAGGCTGAGTCCAAGATGCTCAGGGACTGAGAGAAGGTGGAAGAAGCTGATGAAAAAGCAAACTTTCTAGTCCCTTGAAGCATTAATGGAGCCCATTTGGGGCTCCAAGTGGCAAGGGGAACATGAAGCCCGGCATTGGCTGTTTCTTTGAAAACCTTTGTGATGTGGTGTCGCAGTAATGACACGAAGGAAGGAAGGAGACAAGAAACACCTGTTAAGAGAGTAAGGAGCAACTGCTGGAGAAACTCCGAGCAACTGCCGGGTGAGACCCGCCCTGTTTATTTTATATGCATTTTAGAAATCACTGTCCATTGGAGGAATAAGCTTGTCCTCCCTCAATCACAGCGGTCCAAGGGAATGTCCATCAAACTTCTGTGCTCAGGAAAAAGGAATGTAAGCAATAAGATACCGTTACAATAACATGGCTATGTTTACATAGAAGAATGTGAGAAACTAGCTACAAAAGAATGATAACATCCAGAACTGCGAAAGTCAGGGCAACAATGTGGTGGTATGTAGAGCTGCGGAGGTAAGTGCTTTGCCTGGTGTGTTTCGGTAGAAGCAGTGTGTGGGAGCGCTTGTGCGCCGGCAGAGTGTTGTGTGCGAGAAGTCTACGGGCTTTTGGCAACAAGGGAGAATGAAAGGGCTTGAACTTCCAGAAGGTGACGAATGAAGATGCAGAGCACTGTGCTTGTGTGCACAGCGAACGGGCTGCAGGAAGAACGGGGCTGCCTCTCTGCTGCCTGCTGGAGACTCATTGACAGCTGTTTGCTCTGGTCCCTATTCCACTGCAGGCACTCTGTGGAAAACAAGTGCTCTTAGCTTTAGAATCCGAGAGCTGGAGCACACGCTGCTAAGACACATCAGTGAAGGAAAGTGCAGTGTGCACCAGTGATGGATATGGCTTCCATGCGGCAAGGGGAACGTGAAGCACAGCACTGGCTTTTTCTTCTAGAGCCTTTCTGACGTGCTGGTACGTAGTGCTGTGAAGGAAAGGGCATTGCCCTGGTGTGTTTTGGCAGAAGTAGTGCACAGGAGCACTTCTTTACCTGCAGTATTGTGTGCGAGAAGTATATGGGCTTTTGGCAGCCCAGGACAAGGAAAGCGCCTGGACTTGCAGAAGGCAACGAATGAAGCTGCAGAACACTATGTTTTTGTAAGCAGCGAATGGGCTGCAAGGAGAACGGGGCTGCTTGTCACAGCCTGCTGGAGGCTTATCAGCAGCTACCTGCGGTGGTCTTTATTCCCCTGCAAGCCCTCTGTGGAAAACAAGTGCACTTAGCTTTAAATTCCGATAGCCGGAGAACACGCTGACAGACTCAGTGGAAAAGGAAAGTGCAGCTTACACCAATGAGTTTGATGTAGTTTCCATACGGCAAGGGGAACATGAAGCCCAGCACTGGCTTTTTCTTGGAGAGCATTTTTTATGAGAGCCGCTGCTAGGCTTTGGAAGAAGACCTGTGAGATTGCAAAAGTGTGACTACACAGACATGTGATGATCAAGGTGCGTAGTCCCGGTGCGCTGTGCGCTCTTTAAAGGCTGCTGGGAGAAAGAGGTTGTTTAGGAATGCCTTCTCTCTTGCCTCTTCATTCTGTAGGAGATAGAGCTTCTTGACTAGGCGACCCTGAACGTGTATAGAAGTGATTGCGATGTGAATAGTAGTTTTCACAAGGAAGAGGGAAGCCCAGTGATTGCTTTCTGTCCTGGCACATCTTTCAGTCTGAGCTGCAGCTGGACACTCTTCGCTTCAACGAGGGACTCTGCCACCTTGGGAGTCTCCTGCTGTATTTGAGAAGCAGCGTGCGGATCGCTAAAGTGCTTGCTCTTGTTTACCAGACTGCAAGGGGAAGACCAAGCCCATCACTAGCATTTTGGTCTCACACATTTTTTTTTGGGAGCAGCTGCTGGATGCGTGGAAGGGGTTGGGGATGTGCGAGAGTTAGAGAGTAGGATGGTACGTAGCACTTGAGGGGAAGTGCCTACCTCCAGGGAGTCTGATGAAGTTCAGTGGGTGTGGGTTCAATGTTGTGCAGCTGATCCCACAGAAAAGGATTGACAAGATCGAGGCTGTTTTGGAATCGCCTTTTTTTTTCTAGCCTAGAAACTGCCCAGCCAACAATGAAATGATTCAGCTTCCTTCCTGTGAGACGCAGGCTCACATTCTCTCAGTCTCTAAGAGCCGCCATCCACGACGGAACTCTTACACTAACTGCTCCCACACGGATGGTGCTGGCACAGAAAAAGCGCTTGGCTTTTTCCTGGGCACAGTCAGCGCTCCTAGAAACAACCACACGATGGCGCTGTCGACCTGCCAAAGAATGAAACTCACCTCGCCTGGCTCGACAGCAGCCCGCATTCACAGCCAAGTTCAAACCGTCACTGCTCTCAAATCAACTCTGTCAGGACAAAAACATTTTGCTGATTTTCCCCATCCAAGTACAAACTCTTCTTTGCACCACACTCAAACGGCAACACCAACGCCTTTGCCCTCAAAGATCTTTGCACTCTTGCACACTCTGCCTGCAAATTCCAGAAGATCTGGCAGAAACAGAGCTCACCACAATGCCAGCTGAGCAAGCTTTTGCTGCCTACAACTTCAGGTGCACCCATGCAACTAGTGGCATGCACCCTGCTATGTGCACTTTCCTTGTCAGCTCTAGCTTCCTTCATGATCCTTCAGTCTCACAGGGTCAGCATCCAAAGTGAACAACACCAGGGACTGCTGACATATTAAAGGTAGCAGGACAAAAAGCTCAGCTGTTTGTTTTTTGCATTCTCCTTGCAATAGCAGTTCAAGAGCACTAAACCGTAGAACTGCCTGGTAGAAAAAGGCCTTGAAGTTCACTAGGAGCACCCCATGTATGGATCCAAAGGTGAACATTCAGGCCTGGCTGCATGTGATCTCCCCAGGCTGCCTTTCACATGCTCCTGAAACACTGAGGGTAGGCAAAAGCCTTGAGAGTCCTTGGAGGAGCAGGCAAGGCAAGACATGGCTGGAAAATGCCAGGAGGTGAGGGATCTTGAATTCCAGGTGGGGGAGGGCTGAGAAAGGAAATGCAAAACAAAGCAGAGGTTGAAAGGCAGAAGACAAGGCAAGGAGCGCTTTTGCAAGGCAAGGTAAGGGAGAGGTAGGTAATGAAACAATGTGAGACCTCAAAGGNAAACAAGGTGAGACCTCAAAGGAGAAGGAAAGCCAAGGCTGCACCTGGAAAAACAGGTAGGGAAGTCAAGATGGGGGATGGGTAATGGAATCAATGTAAGGCAATGGAAGACCCTTGTGATAAACCCATATTTTAGTGTTGGCTTTTGCAAATACGAAAGCAGGTATTATATGCATGATAGATAATAGTTTAGCAAAATAGTTTTGTTGTGCATATATAATTATTAAATAGTTGATGTTACTAATGGATGTTAACTTTTGCTAGACCCTGAGGCTATTGTAACGGGGATATTGATTAAAAGAAAAAGATGGGGAAAAGGGGAACTAAAACCCATGGAATAGCGGATAAGAACCATCACAACTGACCACAAAGATGACCATGCATGCTCTGAAAAGGCAGAATGAAGGCGTATCCATGTTAAACAGTTCCTGGAACTTGCAAAACAGCTCAAAGAAATCTGTTTAAATATGTATTATTGTTTATGAATATGTACCTGGCTGATGTAATAGAAAGGATTATGGAGAATTGTAATTTGTAGCAGTGTGCCTCTAGCCCCCGGCCAAGTACCCAACACTGTGACTTTTGCTTTATTGATTTTGTCCCCTATTGGCATACATTACACCTCCTTTTTTTTAAATTTCTACAAAGAAGTGCGTAGCATTTCTCACAAACTGAAGGCTCTCCTGGGATTAAGTCCTCGTTTCCATGGTCCCAGGGGATTTCAAGTAAGAGGCGTCCCCCTGCTGATTTTAGCAGCTCACTCATCTTCTTCTGGCCCCTGGAGACTGCAGGATTGAGAGTCAGTGGACAAGAAGGGACTCATAAAGCAAAAGAAAGGAGAAAAGAAAAAGGCTCCCTGTGGTGGTGTGCAGAGCTGAGGCCACAGCAGCCAAACCTCGGCGTTGGTGGAATGGGGCTCAGCACACCACCCCTAAGAACTCCTACTCCGGTTAGGGTGACAATTCAGGTTCACCCCATGATCCCTCTCAGTTACCGTTTGCATGTTTGCTATTATTGGTTGGTTTGATTATTACCTAATGTTCTGTATTTGGAGTTAGTCTGGAAAGTTCGCATTTCTTCGGGTTTTTATTGGTTCTGTTATAATCTCTGTGCCCCCTTTGTCTGCTTTTACCCACTTTTTTTTCCCTTTAAAATCCCGCTGTACCCTGTCCCCATGCCTCTTGTCCCTGGATTTGCTCCACTTCACTGCACCCCCGCTCTGCCGATCCCGAATCCGCGGGCCCTTCCCCCTGCGCTTGGAACTCAGCCATGAGAGGCCGCTTCCCACTGCTGCTCCCAGCTGTTCCTGGCTTCCCACTGCCGTTTCCCACTGTTCCTGCCTTCCTGCTGCTCCTGCTTTCCCGCTGCTTCTCGCCACTTCTCTCCCTGCTTCTTCCAGCAAATAAAACCTGGCAAATCCATATAAAGGTCCTTCTCAAAGTCTTTCCTCACCGGCCACCTGANCAACTAGTGGCATGCACCCTGCTATGTGCACTTTCCTTGTCAGCTCTAGCTTCCTTCGTGATCCTTCAGTCTCACAGGGTCAGCATCCAAAGTGAACAACACCAGGGACTGCTGACATATTAAAGGTAGCAGGACAAAAAGCTCAGCTGTTTGTTTTTTGCATTCTCCTTGCAATAGCAGTTCAAGAGCACTAAACCGTAGAACTGCCTGGTAGAAAAAGGCCTTGAAGTTCACTAGGAGCACCCCATGTATGGATCCAAAGGTGAACATTCAGGCCTGGCTGCATGTGATCTCCCCAGGCTGCCTTTCACATGCTCCTGAAACACTGAGGGTAGGCAAAAGCCTTGAGAGTCCTTGGAGGAGCAGGCAAGGCAAGACATGGCCAGGAAATGCCACGAGATGAGGGATCTCGAATTCCAGGTGGGGGACGACTCAGAAAGGAAATGCAAAACAAAGTGGAGGTTGAAAGGCAGAAGACAAGGCAAGGAGCGCTTTTGCAAGGCAAGGTAAGGGAGAGGTAGGTAATGAAACAATGTGAGACCTCAAAGGAGAAGGAAAGCCAAGGCTGCACCTGGAAAAACAGGTAGGGAAGTCAAGATGGGGGATGGGTAATGGAATCAATGTAAGGCAATGGAAGACCCTTGTGATAAACCCATATTTTAGTGTTGGCTTTTGCAAATACGAAAGCAGGTATTATATGCATGATAGATAATAGTTTAGCAAAATAGTTTTGTTGTGCATATATAATTATTAAATAGTTGATGTTACTAATGGATGTTAACTTTTGCTAGACCCTGAGGCTATTGTAACGGGGATATTGATTAAAAGAAAAAGATGGGGAAAAGGGGAACTAAAACCCATGGAATAGCGGATAAGAACCATCACAACTGACCACAAAGATGACCATGCATGCTCTGAAAAGGCAGAATGAAGGCGTATCCATGTTAAACAGTTCCTGGAACTTGCAAAACAGCTCAAAGAAATCTGTTTAAATATGTATTATTGTTTATGAATATGTACCTGGCTGATGTAATAGAAAGGATTATGGAGAATTGTAATTTGTAGCAGTGTGCCTCTAGCCCCCGGCCAAGTACCCAACACTGTGACTTTTGCTTTATTGATTTTTTCCCCTATTATCATATATTAAACCTCTTTTTTTAAATTTCTACAAAGAAGTGCGTAGCATTTCTCACAAACTGAAGGCTCTCCTGGGATTAAGTCCTCGTTTCCATGGTCCCAGGGGATTTCAAGTAAGAGGCGTCCCCCTGCTGATTTTAGCAGCTCACTCATCTTCTTCTGGCCCCTGGAGACTGCAGGATTGAGAGTCAGTGGACAAGAAGGGACTCATAAAGCAAAAGAAAGGAGAAAAGAAAAAGGCTCCCTGTGGTGGTGTGCAGAGCTGAGGCCACAGCAGCCAAACCTCGGCGTTGGTGGAATGGGGCTCAGCACACCACCCCTAAGAACTCCTACTCCGGTTAGGGTGACAATTCAGGTTCACCCCATGATCCCTCTCAGTTACCGTTTGCATGTTTGCTATTATTGGTTGGTTTGATTATTACCTAATGTTCTGTATTTGGAGTTAGTCTGGAAAGTTCGCATTTCTTCGGGTTTTTATTGGTTCTGTTATAATCTCTGTGCCCCCTTTGTCTGCTTTTACCCACTTTTTTTTCCCTTTAAAATCCCGCTGTACCCTGTCCCCATGCCTCTTGTCCCTGGATTTGCTCCACTTCACTGCACCCCCGCTCTGCCGATCCCGAATCCGCGGGCCCTTCCCCCTGCGCTTGGAACTCAGCCATGAGAGGCCGCTTCCCACTGCTGCTCCCAGCTGTTCCTGGCTTCCCACTGCCGTTTCCCACTGTTCCTGCCTTCCTGCTGCTCCTGCTTTCCCGCTGCTTCTCGCCACTTCTCTCCCTGCTTCTTCCAGCAAATAAACCCTGGCAAATCCATATAAGGGTCCTTCTCAAAGTCTTCCCTCCCCGGCCACCTGAGAACACCGGGCTGGGACGACCCACGTATCAGAGGGGCCGGCAGCCATAGCTGGAACCCCACGCTTTTGGGGATATAGCTGCACGGCAGCTTCTCCCTTCCCCAGCACGCGTGGGGAAAGCAAATGCAACTGCGCGACCTCAGGTCGTAACCCAGCAGCGGCAACAACCCTGTGCAGCAATAGCTCCCAAAACCAAAAAATCACAGAAAAGAGCCCATAATTGTTGTGCGCAAAGACCCAGACAGAAAAAGGCGGCTGTAAGTACTGGACCGAGAGGGCAGATACAGGGGATTGTTTGGCGTGTGCGTGAGACACAGACCAGGCAGCCCAGATCTGCAAAGTGAGTGCAGAGTCCTTCTGGTCACATTTCCATATCTTCATGAGGAGATTGGTCGGTGATGGGACAAAGTGAAAGAAACGACTGACTGATACCCCAGGGTGATTGGGACGGGGTTTGGAACCCTGATAAGAGGGAGCACATTTCCGAGGCAGCCCACTGGGAAATATGAGGTGGGAATAAGGGTCCCTATTTTCAAAATTGCCAGGTTGAAGGGTAGGATCCATAGAGACAGGGAAAATTCCTAACAGACGGGAAGTGTGGAATCAGAGGCAGGGAAAACTAACAGACGGGAAGTGTGGAATCAAACGTTAGGAAAATATCCTAGAAATCTTATACCTAAGAGCATCCAGGCCAACAATATTTGAAATTTTGTTGATGAAACCCTCTGCTATTCTGTTAGATCTAAGGAAAAGCTGGACCTCTAGATAGCTACCCTAACAATTTAAGGAGGAATTCTGCTACCCCTCAGCTCAAAGCAGAGCAGACAGGAATCATATGCTCCACATTAAAACCTTTTTTTTTCTTTGAAAAGTAATACCCACAGGTAAATAAAAACAAGCGCTTTGAAGTTTTTTTAGAAGGAGAGAGGTGGACTGTGTTGTTAGAAAGGGAAAGAATTTCTGTGTTTGGTGTGAGAGATAATTGTGAAGGTAGAAAATGCAGGGGGTGGGTGCAGGCTGAAAACCAGAGAGACAGGAGTCTGAGGCATAAACAGAGAGTGAGAAACCCCCTTGGAAATATTATGGGACAAAAGACCAGTAAGCTGAAGCCCAGGAAAAACAAAGATATGTGGACTGATATTGCATCAGACAGTTGTGAGAAATGAACTAACTCCTTTGTAGAAATTTAGAATTTTAATTAAAAACAATGAGGGACCAATGTGACAAAGCAAAGGTGCAACAGCTCTGTGTGCTTAGCTTTTAGCTAGAGGCACACCTCCACAAGGACGACCCTCTTTATATACCCTTTCAATTGCATCAGCCAACTACACAATCTTGAACAGTAATATATATTCAAAACGTAGCTCTTCCTCTGCTCTGCCTAGTTAAAGCATGCTCAGTGGCTTTTATTGTTGAGTGCAGTCTTGATCGTCGGTTGGTTCTTAATACATTCAAACAGGCCCAAGCTCCCCCACCCATTTAACTATCAAACAATTGTTTTACCTCAACATTCACAATATAATAGTTATTACAAAAATTCTTCATCAACATTGATATTAAAATAACCTTTGAACTTTAACAAAAATCCTCAAACATATTGCAACAGCAGCCTCGACCATTTTGTAACTATGTCTTTATATCATAACCATTTTTGTATAACACATTAATATCTTAGACAGGACTCACATCTCATACTTCCATATTCGTTACACCAAGGACAACGACTATTACGTTCCTCACACAGTCTCCTGGGGATTAAAATAGCTAATTGAGACTTTAACTCGTGTACAAAAGGAAAGGATAAAATAAAAATGGTCCAATATTTTATGATTGAATGGACAAAAGAAGAAATCAGATCGGATCATTTATACTGGCCAAGATATGGATCATTTGAAGGATGCATTTATCAAGCTTTAAATATTCATGTCAATGCTAAAAAGCCTCTCAGTACAGAGGAAAGTGAGTATGCCTCCTGCTGGAGGGGAGAAATTTGGCCTATGGAAGTCAGGACTTTCCAAGTGACTGAAGTTAAAAAGGATGAAGATAGGGAGGAAATGAGGTGGGAACCACTGGAAGCATTGCCTCTCCCATGCCCCCTCCCCCCCTTAGCCCCAGCAGCTCCGGCGGCCCCAGTGGCTCCCGCGGTTCCTGCAGCTCTGGCAGCCCTTGCAGCTCCCCCTCCCTCTAATGGGGGACCATCTCAAAATACCAGGGGAAGCTCAGCAAAAACTCGAGGGCTGCTTGATAATTCTCCCCCTGCCGCCCCTTCCTGGGAAAGAAAATAGGTTCCCCCTAAGGTAATGATAACTGGAGAACGGGGAGGCTGGTCTGATCTAGAAAAAGATTAAGAAGTCAGCTTTTTTCTCTAAGGGAGGTGCCTATGGGAGGGGCTCAAGGAGGAACAAGATTTGTAAATGTTTCTTTGACTCTTCAGAAGTCAAGAATTTTAAAAAGGAAATGAAAGGGTTATTAGAAGATCCCTTAGGTTTAGCTGAACAATTAGATCAATTTTTAGGACCCAATATTTTTACCTGGGAAGAAATGCAATCAGCAATGGGCATCATATTCTCCCAAGAGGAGAGGCAGATGATTAGAGCTGCTGGAATGAGAATGTGGGAAAGGGAAAACCAACAAGGCCCACCAGGGGAACAGAAAATGCCAATAGCACCTCCTAATTGGAATCTCAATGATATAGCAGGACGAGGAAATATGAATGATTATCATAATTTGATAATCAAAGGGTTAAAAAAGGCAGCACCCTGAGGACAAAATGTCAGTAAAAACTTTGACGGACAGCGAGGAAAGAAAGAAACTCCAACCAAATGGCTAGAAAGGCTCCGGAAAAACATGCGGGGGACTCCTGGTTAGACCCTGACAGTGTGGCAGGACAAGTTCTATTAAGGTTTAATTTTGTTACTCATGCATGGCCAGATATTAAGAAAAAGTTTGAGAAAATGGAAGACTGGCAAGATAGGGGATTAAATTACTTAATTGAAAGAGGCCCAAAAAGTCTATGTATGGATAGATGAAGAGAAAGCTAAGGCAAAAGCTAAAATTATGGTAGCCACCATGAGAGAGGGTAATTCCCCAAGAGACCCAAAGCCTCCAAGTACAGTTCCCAAATATTTGGCCTCTAGGGATAGGGATGGGGATAGGGATAGGGATAGGGGAGGAAACAGAAGCCCAGAACAGTCAAAGGCTCAGGGGCAAAATAGAAATATTTGCTTCCACTTTGGAGAAGATGGGATAGGGATAGGGATAGG
>VZRZ01007311.1:0-156305 GCA_013398175.1 Climacteris rufus
TGATACTGTCACCCTAGGACACAGAGGTCCCAGGTTCCTTTAAAATTCACCATCTGGATTCACCTAACCCTAACTCTCACTATCCCCTTCATGTGGCTGATCAGGAAGGAAAATAGAGCAGAGCCTCACACTCTTGGGATGACTTCCCAAAAAGCTAATGTTGGAATAAGGAAGCTTGCAAAAGAGAGTATCTCCTATCAAGAGTATCAGTGTGAATGATACCCGACAAGCATGAACACAGGCATCTCTGCTGAGAGCTGCACAGGATCTGATCCTCCTGCATAAATGGCTTGTACAGCCAGTACTCCCTGTGTGTGCATCCTCTGCCCTGACAGCTCAGGCTCCAGCAGGTTCAAGGGTGGTTTTCAGCATTTATTGGAGATGCACAATGGCATTCTGTTCAGCAAAAATGTCTCTTATGAAGTGCTTTGCTACTTTGGAGAGAAAGAAAAACTCCCACAGAGTGGTCTCTATTGTCATTGGCTGATTGCAAACTCTCCTGTACAATGATTTTCAAATCCTACAGGTAGATACTTTGTGCCTTTACATAGAGGAAAGAGAGTCCTGAGGGCTCTGAAATAGTCACTATTAATCCTGGAATAAGCACCTCCTGAAAATGGGAAATGGTGGACCTGGCTGTCAGAAGTAATCACCTGGAAGACATATCCTAGTGCCTTTTCTAGACTAATTGGATGAGATACTGCAATCATTTCCAACACAGGTCTGATGTTTGATGGAAATAGCACAGCCATGACCTGTCAGTGTTGGTGGTCCCATGCTAATGGTTCATGGGAGAGAAAAGGGACTGTCAGTGTAGCTTTGATGTATGAAGCTGACTTTTTTTTACTTCCAAGCTTACAGCAGGAGGTGGGATGGGAATTGCCTTAAAACACTGCTGGATACCGAAATAATAAAAAAAGCTGAGTAGATTATGAGTGAATGTCCTTTTCAATGGTGCTGTCCCTAATGAAATATAGCTCTCTCACCTCTGTCAAAAGTTCCCTTTTTCTGTATGTTAACATCAGACAATCAATCTTGTCCCATCAGTTTCAGCAGTATGCAACTCTCTCAGCTCACTGGGGAAAGGCTTCTTTTTTCTATTTCCTCTTTAATTAAGCTCTGTGGCATGCTGCTTGCTTGCAAGACTCAAAGATGTATGTATGTTGCTTCAAAAAACCATTGGAGAGAAGACCATTAAAGATAGTCCTTTCTAACAGTGAGTGGTCCAGAGCCACAGATAAAGGAATGTGCAGGCAACAGCATCAGCAACAAAAGCAGGTAATGATATGCAATTACTGGATCTGCAAACACTCTGCTGGGATCAGGACATCTAAACACACTATGCTAGGCTGCCAAAATGTTCAAAACAATTTTTTATAAATGCAAAGCAAGTGGGCACTTAGTAGCAGCACACATGGCATGGCAGGATCTTTGAATAGTATGAATTGCTCTGTCAAGCAAGAGACAGGACGAGATAAATGCTTTCCATCTAGTTGTAGTTTTGTCTGTGTCATTGTTCCTATAGTGTAGTCAGAGGTGATTTTAAGCAGTTGTTAACAGGTAAGCCTTAGACCATTTAAGTACACATTCATCAGGCATATGCCTGATGATAATCCAGGTCTCTGCAGATGTGAGCTGGTCCCTAACCATTGCCTTCATTGCTGGAAGTCATTGCCCAGTCCATGAGCTTGCTCTTATTATTCAAAGGAGTCTGTGCCCCATTACTGTCAATTCATGCCTATCTATTCAATAAGGTTGTCTGGTTGCCCTCTGTCAAACAGTTCACCTTATCCTTGAAATGCTTCTCCTTTCCATGTGCTGTTGTGCTGTCCAGGCACTGCCTGGGCATTCATCTGTTGACTCTACAATCCATGTGTTTTTCCCCTGCATCTGGGCCATCATTAGAAACACTGGCAGACATAACTACCCACTAAGACTTCACAGTATTATTTATATTTAGACCCTGGGACATTGCTGGTGGGGTAAGTAGGGCTACATAATAATAAATTGAAGCAGAGGTTAAAGGTGAGAAGCGAGGTTTTTGGCCTTTCGGACTGTATGCTCTGGGCTATTTATTGATTCTCCCATGGCAGTGCATAGGGACCCTCATGACACTTAAGATGCTGTACATCAACACAGAAAGACAGACACCATTACAGAGAAATTCTCATCTAAATAAACAAACAGATAAACTTTTGAGTGTCAGAGCTCAGGACCTGGATCCTTGTTTGTTTTCCACTTAGTTTCTGCTCTATTTGTAATATATCTGCGCTGGAGATGCTATACTTTCCTCATAAGGACATGTGGGGTCTTCTACCCAAATGCCTGTTTTCATCCCACTAGGAACTCAGTGTCCCTAAGATCCTTAATCTTCCCTAAATTTGCTTGAAACTGGTGAAAAAATTAAAGCAATCTGCTGTGGAAGGCCCAAGGACTGTGGAGTGACTACATTGATGCTGTTTCATTAGAAGCCTAGGCTCAACAATGGGAAATAAATTACTATTTTAATCCTTGTTTTTCTGCTGAGGAAGGTAAGTAAAGAGCAGTGCAGTAAAGTACGTTGAAGGATTTGAAACATAAAAAGCACCTTGCCCTGTGAATTCTCCTGTTACTAGGCTGTTTATGAAAATTTTTGCACAAGAAAGTGTCTGGTGGCTTCAGATTAGATTATACATACCTGCTAGGAATAAAGCAGAAGGGGATTCTGATAAAAAGACCAAAGGCATAACCTATAAATCAAGAAGCGAAACAAAAATGGAACCTGCTGCTGATGGAATTTCCATTGATTTATTTGAACAGGCCCAGTATGAATAATAACTTAATCTGTCTCAAGACTCTATCCCCACAGCACTCTGATTTACAGCAGCCATCCATCTCTTTTCATAATTAGCAGGCTCTGACAGTATTTATTCTTCTCTGCCCACCTTCATTACCATTAAAATTTAGACTTTCTCCCTGCTCTGGAGCAGCCAGCATTCATGCTGCCTGGTGCACTGGGATTAGTCAACAGCTTGATTTGTGGAGGTGTTTTCTTATGCCCCACCTCCTTAGCACTGGCAGGTAGAGTCTGCTGCTTACAGGAGTAAACTTTTCTATGAATTCAGCAGAAATCAACAGAGCTGTGGCATTGGGTGACCAAAAAAAAAAAAAAAAAAGAAGTGAGGCTGTAATGCTGAAAGTCAAGGCACAGACCAACCAAGTCTCTGCCCCCTCAGTTGCTCAACAGAAACAAAGGGACCCAAGCTGGCCAAATGATCAGTTAATGGAGTAAATCAGGCTCCTTTGCTATAGGTCAGTTTCTTCAATCTCAGGTTTATTTTCAGTCTAAGCTTTAAGGAACTCATGTTGTCTAATACACTGCAGAAGCAGATTCAAAATTTATTTGAAGCATAAAAAGCATAATTGAAGTTCAATTTGGAAATATATCTTAAATAGCTAAATGTAAGATCAAAAGATGATTTTCGTGTTAGCATAATTACATTGATGACATGGCATTATATCATTGGATAATTTGATTCCAGAGTTGATTTGGTAAAGAGAAAGCAAGACTGTCTGTCCAGAATGCTAGATGGGTCTGAAGATTCATAACTAACCTGATTTTACACATATTGCTTATTAATATGGTAAACCAAGAGATGGTGTTAGGCATTTATTTGAGATGTAATGCTGATATGAAATTAATTAAATAATTATTGACATCTGTATTTGTGTGACTGTTTTGGGCTATTAACTGAAATTTACGTAATTTGCTTATGGCAATGTGTGAAATAATATCTAAACAGGTTTATTGGAGATACAAATGGAACTTCCTGTTTGAAACAGTTAGTTTGGGGTTCAGAGCTTCCTCTGTCTATGGAGTGTCACTGGTTGAGCATGGGTCTTACAATAGATGGACAAACTCGACTTTAATTACTCAAATCATTCTGGGTGAAATATTTTGTTCATTTTTCTCTCCCTTGTAGGAACTGTTAGAAGGTGACAGGGTGACCAAAGGAGGTATCCTGGAGAATACACACTAAACACATTCAGAAGTGCAAACTGTGGTCTCCTTTTTTGTAAGTCAGAAGGAACAAAGTCAAATAATACATCATTTATTGCAAATTCCTCTTTCTGCTTGAATGACGGTGTCCATTTTCTGGATACAGAGACAGAATAGAGAGGTGAAAATGAAGTGCCTGTATCGCCCTGTGAGCACGCAAGCTGACATGATGATGAAATTTCACTTTCTGTTCCCTGATTGTCCACCTTAATCACATCCCCAAATATTCCAGCTTCATTGAGAAGCTGATTGCTCATGAATGTCACCCAGCCCCCAAGTCTCCTACAGAATGTCTCATCACATGTGCTTATTTAGATAAACAAATACTGCTGAGAGCAGCACAATGAACGAAACCTTATTTGCACAGCTTTGTGACTTGTGACTGAGCTTGCTGGTGACTAGGAAAGGACGTGTTCATTCTGCTGAATTTTCATTGGTGAAGAACACAGATTCTTCTCTTTTGATGGTGCAGGTTTCCATGGAATATGAAAGGTGTGTATCTGCTCCTCTGTCAAATTTGGCTGAAGTCAAATGATGTTTTCAGAATTTATTGTTCGGTGACACCCACAGTCTGGCCCTTCAGTCTGATAGTAGGAGTCATAAACCCTGCTTTCCTAGATGAAATAGGCTATAAGGATCCCTTACCAGCAAATCAAAGAGTATCGAAACATGAAACCTCCTTTTCTTCATCCTGTCTCAGGTGATCACACCACAGCCTTTTTAGTTTTCTCTCTTATAACAAAGCCCATCATATCCCTCCAAGAAGGGCACCTCCACAGCAGTTTGCCAGCAAGTTATTTACAAGTCTAAGTGTGTCTGATGATTTGTGTGTTTCTTCAGCACAAAGAAGATTTCCAGCAACACTGCTCTTTAATTTTGTATCTGAGCTACTTCAACATCACGGGTCCTGTCTTAAACATCACTTAGATCCCTAACCTCATTATTCTAGCTCACTTCTCTCTTTATTTGTGTTTACCAGGAGAATTGAAAAAGAACCATTATCCCCCCTTGCTGATTTTTGGTTGTAGTGTGAGATCTTAGCTATTTGGCACAAAGTCTTTATAAGGGAACCCAGAGAAAGCTATTAAGGAGTAGTTTATATCAGTGGTCAATGTCCTTTATAGTGCCACCTCTGAAAAACATCTTCATTCAATTGCCTTGTCAGACAGCAATAACCACTTCCACTGATTTGTGGCAAAGCCAAGAGAAAAAACAAGTACTTTCTCACCTTTGTTGGGTGTGTGAATGGAATTTTGAAATGGCTGTGGGGAACAACTCTGTGTTTCTACTGGCAGAAATCGCAGAAAAGACTGTGTGTGTGAAGAAAGGCCCTTTGGTGCTTACAACAGCACATAAAGCGTGCAGGGACTGAGGGAGGACAAACCTTTGCAGTGACACACACACCTGCTGACAGGAGAAGTGATAAATGTGGAGTGCAGAGGGACCAATGCAGCAACCGCACACTGAAGTACCCACAAGCACCCACCCTTCAGAATATCTTGGGAACATCTGGATCTAAATGAACAGTGTGTTTGCCTTACCTTTGAATTCTCTGGGGGTTTTTTTTTGCAACTTAACAATTTCTTCAGCAATAAAGAAACAAGTTTAAGTTTATAGAACCCTTCAAAAAGTGAGTCAGAGTCTGTGGAGGCAGACTCAGTGTGTGGAGCTGATTTCAAGGTGCAGAACAAAACCTAATGCTCCTCTTTAGCAGACATGGAGAGGATGCTGTATTCTTATCTCTTGGGAAGATTTCTTTTTGTGTTCATTTTCGTCAGGCACACCCACACAAGGAAGAAAAATAAAGGAGATTCACGTGCAGAATATGAATTCAGAGGGGCCCTTTAGATAACTCATGTCCAGACTTTCATTTGTGTGAGTGCACAACATCCACCAGTCACCTGAGGTACAATGACAGTACAATTCTTGTAGTTGGTCCTGAACACCACCAGACATCACTGCAGCATTTTGCATGTGGCTGTATTCTTCTCAGGCAGGCATGGAAGACACTGAAGAGAGAAAATCACTTCCAAAAAGGTCCCCCTCTGCTCTCATGCTCATGTGAACACATGTTCAGAGTTACAACTCTCCTGTCAAAACTTTCCAGGGGAAAGGTGCAAGAGAGCCTTATTTTAGAGCTGTGCAAATTTCTGACTTGGTAGCCAGAGAGGAAGAAGCAACACTGCCTTCCATCTCCTGAAACATACAACATGAGACTCTTTTTCAACTCTAGCAGGATTTAAAATCAAATCTTCCAGAAAAAGACAAAAGCCACCTCATATTATCCTGAAGGATATTTCAGTGTTTGATCTTTTCTTTAGACCTACTTTGAAATTTTTTATTAAGAAAAATTTGGAAAAGCCAGTTTGCTTTGAAGCGGAACATAGAATCTCACTGTGCAAAAAAACCACTGAAACGCATTGGCTTTTTGTAAATTACAAACAATGATAAGGCAAAAAAATTACACACCCACAAATTCTTTCAGTCGACACAATGTGCCTTTTTTCCATCAAAAAACGTGTTGTCCTGCTTTCTCCCTGCAGTGAAGAAGCTGTATGACTAGCCTTTCCTGACCCCTCCATAAAAACTGCTTGATTAATGGAAAAGGAAGATGAGGCAAAAGCCGTCCCTACAGATAACAGACGTCTTCTGACAGTGACAGTGTCCCTCCTTTTCTTTAGGCACGGAGAGCTTTTAAGCTTTGGGGAAAAGGAAATAGATTCATTTCAAAGAGCTGCATTCAGGCTCATTTAGAGTTTAGCAGCCAGCCCTGTATTAATGGCTGTCATTTTCTTCCTGTGCTCATACCTGCTGACATGGGCTTACAGCACCCTCATGTTCATTAAAGTTGTTCATCTACCCCAGCCTGCTCCAAAATACACCCCAGAGTCCAGAGTGAAACTAAGTGATTCTTTAACTGCTGCTTGTCCCCGTGCAGTCAGGGATCTGTCATAAATGCAGTCTCACAAATCTGAGATTTAAAAAGTCATGTAGTAAAGGAGATTTTTTCTAGAAACAGGCATACTTCCAGCTGAGATCATGATGATGGGAGTTTGAAGAATTCTGTACATTTCAGAGGGTTCTGTAATTTCTTAATTATTTGAGGTCCAAACTTAGCTGCTACATTGATGAATATAGTTTTCCTAAATCACCAGCACTATCCCCTGCTTAGATGTGTCTTGCCAGCAAGTAACTTAAACATTTTGAAAAGAGAGGCTTAAAAAATGGTGAATGTGTAACATCCAAGATTAACATCCAAGACAGCAGCTGCAAATTAGAAGATGGTCGTGAAGATATTTCTAGCTTTATTGCTCATTCTGAACTACCAAGAGTACTGAAAGATATAGGAGCTTGTCCTAAGTAAATGTATGATAGAGCCTCAAGTTTGTGAATGAAGAAAATATTAATCAGATCTCTGAAATCTCATTTGAGATTTTTCAATTGTTTTGTTAACTCTGCCAAAAATATTTTTTAGGCAAAATTATTTTCCTTTTCAAGTGAGGATTATAACAAAGAATGAAAAAAAAAAAAAAAAGTGGTTTGTGTAAGAGACAGATAGAAAGCATTTCCAGTGAGGCATATGAGAGAAAAATGCAGATAATGACAGCCTTCTCCACTGCAAATCATTCAACACAAAGCATTTGAAACCCTACAGCTGCACATTGCTGAAGGATGGAAGAGTCCTTGGAGTATTAATACATATCTGTTCTGTAGAGATCTATTTTTCATCTGGGGTAAGGAGACAGGATATGGGACTAGGTAGACTTTTGGTTCATTGTTGTGCAATTTTCTGTGTTAACTGCTCTTCAGCACGTTGGGTTGTTTAGAAACACAGTGAGACTGAGAAAAAACCATAGTGTTACAGACATTGACTTTATAGATATTCTGAGTTAAAAAATAAAAAGGAAAGAAAAAAGGAAAGCAACTCAACTTGTGTATTTACTCTTTAAATGACAGGTTAGGGAATGGACTTGAAAGACAACTTTTAGTTTAAAGATAAAGCCAAGTCATTGATTTGACCCATTTAGTTACCAAAGCTAAATTTTGACATTCTACATTACACTGAAAAGTGTTATTGTTGCATATGATTCTTTCACTCGCTTCTAACCCTAAGGCCCAAACACAGTCCTGAAATTGGTCTGCATAGTCCTATTCTTCATAAGTTTGGATCCAGACACTGGAAATATTTGAAAGGTGAGGCCATCTCTTCTTGCTGCGTCTGCATCAAGACTGCTTTCATAAAGCAATCAGACCCCTTTGGTTTCTAGTGGGGTGGGTACATAACATTTTACTGCAACATGTACCTTATTACTTTTCAAGGCCATTGCAAGGGGTGCCATGCAGAAATGAACCTAATTCAGAAAGATTGCAGGACTTACTGATAAAGCTGCAGCATGTGAGAAGAGCAGAGCAGTTGCTGCATGCAGAGAAAAATACAGTGCAATAACCAAAATAGTCAGGGAACCTGAAAGGCTGCAGGGTAATTTACTGGGCAGGCTGGCCTTTCTGTACTTGCCATGACATTCCCACCATGGGGATAGTTGGTGACATCTCACATGAGGCCAATCAGGTGGGAAGTGCACCTGGATCACAGCCTTGCTCTGGCTCTAGCCATGATGGATGAAGGGCTGGAATATCAGGTGTCAGCTCAGATGTGCAAAGTACAGGGGGTGGCCATATCTTGTAATCTGTTTTTGAGGCAATCACTAAGACCACACCCACCCCTTGCTACCTCATAACAATGACAGGTGGGAAATTCAGGTGCTATGGTCTCCATTCCAGCTTTCTTCTTGTACTTCTACAGTGCAAAGGAAGCCAATTCACGATGTACAAATATTTCCTCAGTATACTGTGAGACTTACACACTTATGCCAGAAACATGACAATTTGCTAGAGATTTTTATTACCTAAATATTTCTGTGATGGAATTTTAGTGTTGATTTCAGATTTGGAGAATTTTGAAAAGTACTGAGCTTGCATTAAATAGGAGTGTGGGTAGAGACAAGTGAAAATGGTAAGAGAAGGAGGGGAAACCACCCATTGTGTAAAACCTATTTTGATATTTTACTCTGAGTTATTTTACTTGTTTTATCTCATGATGAGAATCATAAAACTGTAAGACAGAAATCTGAAAACCCATTTGTCTCACAAATAAATCCTGCTCTGCTACAGTGGCTGATCTAGCAGCTAATTAAGTGGTTATGATAGTCTTCCCAACTCTCTTTTTTCTTTTTTTTTGTACTGTGATTAGAGCTTCTCTGTCTTTAAATTGAAGCATGGAGACTGTATTTCTGATTGAAACATTAAATATACAGAAGATCTAGATGTCTTTTCAGTCTCAGATGCTACTTTAGCTAATCTAGGCACTTTTCCTCTCAGCATTTCATGCCAGAGTTACTAAATAATACCTTAGAAACAGAATTGCTGGAGGGTTTTATGCACCAATTGGACAGTAAAAAAACAGAGGAAAAATTAAATCACCTTTTTGCACGAACAGAGGTGGACGTGCTGACTTTGCAACCTAATGGAAGGACCTTTTATTCTGATATTTTTGTGAGCTTTTCTCCTTGAGAAATATTTGCTTTTTCTGCAACAAGTGGAGCCCTTTGCAGGGTCCATCACAAGGTTATTGTTGCCCAAAGGCAGCCTCTGAAGGGCTGCATAGCATTGAATTCCTGCCTCTGTTTCAGCCCCTTTTTTTCCCATCAGGGCTTTCTATCCACATGAGGCAGAAGGCACTGCCCAGCACAGGAGGCAGGCATTGCTCAGCAAGCAGGGATGTTTTGGGAGTACCAATCCCTGCTTCAGAAACCACACACACCATGAGGCTTCTCGCAGTGAGAAGGAAGTGAGACAATCTATTTTTGTTTTTAAAGAGAATATGCTGCTCTGTTGAGAGGCATAAGGAAGGTTGGATCTTAATTATTTTTTTAAAACCATCAGCAACTGTTGTCTGTAACCATATGTGGAACAGTCTCTGCAAAACATCTTTCTGCCCCTCTCTGATGTTTTCTGTTGAGGCTGCCCTGTTTGTTCAGCAGCCAATATCCTCCCCAGCCATTGCAGCTAGCCAGAAACTGGTCATGGGTCTTTACAAATTGCCTCTTGAGAGTTTCACAGACCACAAAAACCTGTGTTAATCCTGAGGTGTTGGCACGTCTCCGAGGTTCAAAAAACTTCTTTCCTTTTTCCTTTTCTCAACAAAATTTTGGCATGAATTATGAGAATGCAGAGAAGAAAACGTAGTCCTATTACAGAAAAAGCAATGCTAAGGCCACATAAGGTGGAGTACTTCTCCTTCCTCCATAAACAGAGTGAATTGTCCTTTTTTTTCCAGCTCAAGGCAAATATTCTTTCAAAGTTATATTCAAATTATCTTGTTCCTTTTGTAGGCCAGAGTGCAGGAGGCAGAAGGAGAGTTAACATAAAAAACTAAAGAAATATTGGAACGGGAAAAGGAAATTTTAGGATAGCTTGTCATGCCCTTGTTCATGCTACTGCTCCCTCTATACAGAAACTGTCCTTAGCTGTCCTATCTGGTTCCATTTCTCAATATACTGATTTTTCATCCTCTAATTGCAGCCATCCACTAAGTCAGGAACACATTTGTAGTGTTTCCCACATATCATTCCACATGGCACTTTGGGAAGCCTTGAAATTGGTACTGTGTTCAAACACTGCTCATCTACCAACCCATCTCCAGCTACCTCTCCAGGAAGGTTTGACCTGCTGTAGTACCTATGTCACGTTTGCAGTCTCATAGAAAGGCATCACATACCCCAAAGCATCTGAAATGGCTTCAATCATCCATGTTTATTACTGAATTGAGCCTAGTAATCAAGCTGGTCACAATTTAAGCCAACAATCTTGTTTTCTACGCAACTTTTATTACTTGGAAGATTGTTGTGCCTCTTCTCACTCAACTGAGAAGACTCTTCTTTCAGATTTTCCTCACAGCCCATGTTTTCAAGTTCACTTATTTCTTATTTCCCCTTTTTCACTCAGTTCAGATTCTTTTTCTTTTAAAGATGTTCCAGACTGGACATGATGTACCACTCTTTGTTTTCATACCAGAAAGGAGGAATTACTAATTTTTTTCTGTCTTTCTTGTGACCTTCCCCATATATATATTTATCTCAGAATAAGGTTTATTTTTTCATTATGACATTAATGAATTTAGCTTTGTGATCCAACCTAACTTGCAGATCCAGTTGTGACTGCTCTGACAGAACCCCAGATTTTTTCACTGTCTTTGAGTTATTTTTCTGCCTCTATTTCTCCACTAATTGCAAGAGAATTTTGACAGTGATCCATTCCTCCAAAGTGCTGGCAGGTCCTTCCAGCCCAATATCACTGCAAATTCAATAAGCAGCACAACTACTCCTTCAGCCAGGTCATTAATATAGAATAAAATGAGACTGAACTGATGTTTGACCCACAGAGCTCCTTTTCCAAAAAGTTTTGTACTTTCCCACAATTTGACCTAGACCACACCTCAGTATCTTTCTTATGCAAGTTTTATTTTGGGAAAACCAGAAATGAATCCCTTGTGTAGGAAGTTATATATGTCAATTATATAATGAAAGTCTGTATAATGTACCCATTAGGTAAAGGCCAGGCCACCAAGTGATGTTCAAGTGGTGCTGAGGCTTCATGCAACTGGAAAGATAACAGCAATGCAGGGACCATCTCCTCACACTGCTTCTTCTGGCTCTAACTGGAGTTGGGGCTGTTGGAGCATCTCCTGGTTTTTTTGATACTGAAGCAAATTCATCGGTGTCAGTTCTTCTACTTATGGGACTCTTCTGCCTCTCCTGCCACTTACCAGGCCTGGAGAAATCTCAAATGAAGCTCAGGTAGAAGAAAAAGGTGCCTAAGACAGAGCTACCTGGAATTTCAGTACTTGGCTCCCTGACACACTAATTAATTAGGAGTTAACTAACTCCTAATTTGCTCTTCCTAGGTGCAAACCTTCAGTATCCTCATTGCCTTACAGAGAGCGCTGAGGCCCCTTGAAGTTTCCATACCAATGTTTTTCACTGCTAAGGTGAGGTAATACACAAAAATCCTATAGCCAAAAAAAGGTCATCTAAACAAATTTTTTTTTCTTTTTAAGACAATGAGAGAAGGATGGGAAGTAATCTGCCTGAAAAACAAAGCTTTCCAAAGATGAATTCCACAGAAATTAATCTAAAATCTTTCATTTGGACAAAAAGAAAACCCAAACACCCAAACACAAAACACACCAGGAGAGAACATTCCTACTAAGTTACAAGACAGCTGGTAACATTTAACAGGATTCTCAGAGAGAATCCCACACCACTTCCCAAAGTTTACTCTGAGGAAAAGAACTTGCTTTAGTTCTTACTGCTCTCCGCAGATTCCCAGAACAAAGGAAGAGTGGAGGGCTGGATTACACCCACCCTTTTTCACAAGAAATGGGTCTCAACCACTAATTAAAATGAGATGCTGCTGTGGGGTTCAGGGCACAATCAGCTGCCTCAAAACTACACACCCTTCCTCAGGTATTGAGGGATTTTTTGGTGCTTGAAAATCTGTGGTTTTCAGGAAAGGCTCTAATGTAACTACTAGATTTTTTTTTTGTTGTTTTCAGTATTTCATCTTGAAGTGATGCCTGGCTTTGCAAAATAAACTTAACATCAAGTTTTCTACTACTTTTTCCCTACCAAACACTTCACAGAAGAAATTTCTTGGTGTATTTTGTGTATTGTATACACAACAACAATCAGCATTAACAATGTTTTTGTCATCAGTTGATTTGCACTCATTTTGGGAAAAAATAAAATTAAAAAATCTCTTTGTTTTGCCCCGTGGATTGTTCAGGAACTGCACTTCAAGCTTAGCAAGGCTGTTTCTGCCGGGTGTTGCAGAAATCACATAAATTGAATTGAACCTGCCCTTTATTTACTTGCGTGGCAGGATCCCCTGTATCTGTGCTGTATTTCACACAGTAGGAGGCCATCGTGGACTTTCCAAGGTCAATCTTGCTGCCGAAGACCAATGGCTCTCCTGCTGGGTAGGTGTCACAAGTCGAGTTTGTAGCAATGCAAACTTGTCAACTGCTGAGGAGGCTCCAGCAGTTTAAGTGTGTTTGACCGGTGAAGACCCTCAGTGCCTCGAATTCATTTACTTCTCTGCAGGGGGTAATGAGGAGAAAGAGGATGAGACAGATGCAAGTGAAAGAATCTGTGAAATTGTCAGTCCTCCTGTCAAAAAGGCAACAGGAGCGTAAACTGTCTCCTGGAAGTACATATCAGTGGGCTTAACCTTCAGTCTTGGCCCTCAGCTCAACAAGCTGCTAGGGAAATTAGGATCTGACCTGAATTACTCGCCTATGCACAGGAAAAATCCATGTGAAGCACTTGGGGCTTGTATTTCCACCCTCTACAGTCTACTGCTGATGAATTCAATGGGAGGACAAAAACAATTAAAGTTTATTAGACCTCAGGTTCAAAATAGATGAAAAAATAACTTCAGCACTGGTATATTGAGGAAAGGGCTTGGGGACAGAGGGCCCATGGCAATGGGCCACTGGGAACAGCTGTCACCAGGTGATGTGCATGAACACGGGGGGCCACCTAAGCAGCTATCTGCCCTGGAGTTGTTTAAAAGCAGTAGAGCTGCATAAGAGTGTCATTGTGCTGGAGTCAAGAAGACCTGCCTTGTGACTTTTTGGTGGCAATTAGCTTCACCCAATCAACCTCTTAATTAATGCAGTTATTTTGGTCATGGGACAAATTTACATGTCTCTCCATTGACCTCCATTGCATAGCAGAGAAATGGAGAGGTGATCAGCCATGCTCATTATTGAATTTATATATATCAAAAGAGCTTTGTAAAGGTGTTCAGTATTTCACAGATGTGCAGACTGATGCAGGACTCAATAAGCACTTTACCCAAGTTTTCTAGTGGAGCAGCATCAAAGTCAAGGCTAGGATGGAGGTCCATGTGTTCTGGCTCAGCATTGTAAGAACAACTCTGTTTGCCAAAATTGAGAGGACATGAGCACAACAGATTCTTCCCAGCTCACATTCTGCTGTAGGATGCCGGGAAGTTCCCTGGGTTCTGTGTTACAGCTATCACAATATGTTTCAGTTCAGCATGGTAATAACAAGTGGACTTTTTTCCTGTTATTGTTATTATTTGCTCCACTGCACTTACATTTTCTGCATGTGCTAATTTTAGGTTGTTGTGTGGCTTTAGCAAAATATTTTATCACATATTTAATTTTAAGCATATGCTCTGGAACCTTAAAGGTATTTAAATCTCATGTTCAAATTTAAGCAGATATAGAGGTGCACACACGTACACTAAGGGTTCAGTAAGTTTGTGATTGTTTTGCCAAAGTAGGATGTACATAAATGAGAATAAATCCTTACATATTATTTCAGTAAGTATGATTCCAGTAACTGCAGAGGATTATACCAGGAGCTGGCTTTAATCTTCAGTATTTCTTAGCTATGTACAGTCTCAGGCACCAAGCAGGCGACTCATCCCCTCATTGCCAAGGTGTGGCTCACCAGCATTGGTCCATGCAGCTCTGCATCAGCTCTGGCTCTCTGGGGCTTGAGATTTCACATCTGATCCACTAGCATGGCACATGTGGTTCTTGAGATGGGGAAGGTCATAATGTTGCCCTGGCACTGGTGTCACGGGGATTCATTATAATTTTTTAAACCTGTTAAAATTTAGAAAAAAACTCCTCATACATTCTTGATTTACCACTCTTGTTTGACACTGATGTAGCAGGATCCACACTTTGGCAAAGACATGGGAAGTATTTATAACAGTCAAATGTACCTCTGTGGGAAAGGGGAGAGCTGAGCAAACCCGACCAGCCAATGCATCCTGAATTTCAAAGGGAGAAGGGACTAATTGCCTCCAGTTGTTATGTCTTTGGCTCAGGACTGTGTGGCTGCCGGCAGCCTAGATGGGTGAATTTGCTTTCCAGAGAAGCACAGTTCTGGCTCTGGAGAATTCCTCTTCTTAAGGTCTCATTTTAGGCTGTCGTCAATAAGTGATTGAAATATGTGTCTATCTAATGATGGTGAAAATTGAAGGTGTCCAGTAAAGCAGATGTAATTGTGTTTAATGCTGAGACAATGAACCTAGTTAAGATTCAATTTGGTCTTCTTCTTTGTTCCCTGGTTCCAGTAATAAATGGTTAATTGCCAGTTTCAAAGGCTCAGGGTAACTTGTCAGCTTGCAGAAATCACAGTGATCGCATCCTGTCAGTAAGAAGTGTGACCCCATTGTTTTTACAGATGAAAATATTTATTCTTTTATAGAAAGTGCTAAGCAATCTCCTGATTTGAACTACCAAGCTACAGCCTTTCCCCTCCTTTTTGGGCTGACTGAATGTGCCCACCTGCTGAGTGCCATGAACATAAGCTTCCTGCACTCCTCAGCTCTGTGTTGATGTTGGTGTGGCCCCTTCTTCTCTGCCACCACAAGGTCCCTCGCAGGGCAAATGCTCAACACCAGACCTATCCCATCACTGTGAGGTAATGGAGCACTCATTTGAGCTGATTTGTACCTAAATTTTATCTCTAAACATTTCTATTGCCAAAAGCCCCAAAACGTACAAACCCAAAGCCGTTAAACCCCAGTCTGATCCATATCTGCTAGTCTTGGAAGAAGGACCAATGGCCCCATGGGTGACTGGGCTGAGATGTTCCCTTTGCTCCAAGCATTGTTCCCTGCATTGCAGAAGTGGGGTATTTTAGGAAGTCATTACAAACCCACTGTTTACTTGTTACTGCCTATGTTTTGGCAATAACAAATTGTGAGGGAACCTCAGTGTTTTCACACCTTGGACTGTCAAGTAACCTAATTACATATATGGTTGTTGATTAATATATATTATATTATAGATTCAATTAATTTTGGCATTGCAGCTAGTATTTCATTGTTTCTTTATTTGTTAGGGATGCTGAAACAGACTGAATTTGTACAATCAGTCACAGGATATCAGTTTTGTTCTCTTGTTGCCACTATGTTATTCACCAAGATTTCCTGTAAACAGCAGTAACTGCTGATTCTCTGAGCCAAAGACACTGTGAACACAAAATTAACAGCACCTTGCTACAGAAATGCTGAGTGCATTTTAGATAGACAGTAGTACCCATCTATTATGTTTTACTATAAGCCACTCCAAAACTCCAGGTTCTTTAAACGTATGGATGAAAAATATAATGCTTAAAAAAAAAAAAAAAGTCTGAGGAGATAACAGAAAATAGAAAAACCACAGCACAATTTCTATTATGCAGCCTGCTCTTCTTTTCAGGTTCTAAGTGTCCTCAAGGAAGTAATCTGCTGACTGGGATTGTAGCCCAAGGTAGCTTCCCCAAATTTAACAATCTTCTCACTGCAGGGCAATAAAAGACAAGGTTGTGTCCTGGTAATTGGGAAATGGGTGGCAGGGTCAGGGTAGATACTAATCTGCTGATCCTGGCATTTTGCTGCACAAAAACTATGTGTGCAAAAGGCATTGGCATCTTTTCTCTGTCCCTGGACAAATAATGCTAACAAGACAATTAAAACTGCATCTTCTCCCTTGCAGCTGAAAAAGAAACAAACCCACAGCAACCCCTTTCCCTTTACAAATATTCCTCTTACTGAATATTCCTCTTGTCAGAAATACTGACAAGCACCATCAAGGTCTAACAACTTTGGGAGGACTCACAATTAGAATTCAGTGTCATTGAGCTATGTGGTCAGAGTTTAACAAGACAGATCACAAGTTAACAAGGATAGATCTTGCAAGTTGCTGGTAACAATGAACAGTGGGGTTGCTCACTGTCTCTAGATTTTCTCATTCCTTTCATCTCTTGACCTGTCCTACTTATTTCCTGCTATCAGAATATTTGAAGTTGGCATGATGGGCTTTCTGTAACTGATCCATGAGCAGGAAAGCGAGGGGTGTTTCTTTCAGAGAATAAATTTTATTTGTAATTCTCCTTCATAATTAAAACCCCTAAAAACCCCCAAATTGCACACATTTCTCTTAAACTTTTGCCTCCTTGACGATCAGACTCTCCATTCTGCCTCATCATTCGTCTGTGAAGTAGAATGCTTCCACAAGCCTTAATTCATTACCAAAATGTGAGCAGAAAAGCAAAACAAGAGGCGTCATTACAATCTTGGAAGCACACTGCAGGAGCTATCTGCAATCTAATGGGTACTGCAATTACATCTTGATTGAACGTGCTGATGAAGCTGCAACCCTTTCTTGTACAACATGGCACTCATCAGCACACCATGACCCAGACCTGACTGAGGATTACAGTTTGCACAGATGAGAAAGGGGAAGCCAAAACTGGGGGACTGTTTGTTTAATTCTAAGATTTTATAATTTTCCTAATATTCTTTTTTGACAAGTGTCTTGCACTGGACTTGCAATCAACCAGTAGGGAGTGAGAAAAATTATCCAACATTTTTCCTTCAGCAAGTGTTACTATAGCAAGCACCTAGGAGCCTTTATCAGGAATAGCTTCCAAGCAGAGTATTTTCTGTATTCTAAAGTAAGAACAAACTTTGGTGCTAAAGAGCTACCAACCTAAAGAAACCAGTCAGGGAAGCATCTCATTAAGATCCTCTTCATCAAGCAGGAAAATTGAGGCTTAGGAGCACAAATATCACAGAGAAGATGCTGGAGAAGAGAATGAGAGAGAACCTCTTTTTTTCTGGTTTTAGATGACCTCCAAGTGGTTGAACTTGGCAGGGAGGACTGATTTATGCATCTTGACACACACAGTTCTAGATCCTGACTCCATTTGCTATCTGTGGCCTGTGCCTCCCTTTGACCTTGTTTTAGGTGTGTTATGATTCCTTTTCTCTCATGGCTGTAGAGGATTCTGAGTCCACAGAGCCCTGAGCAGGCTGAGCTGCTTACTGCTTTCATGGAATACAACAGCAGGTGCAGTTGGATGCCACACAAGATAAGTTAGAAATAACTAATGGCCATCAGAACCCTTTTGCCTCTCAGGCCTGAGCCAGGGCCTGCTGGAGACCATGAGTTATTTTCTATTAACTCTGATACACTCTGGATTAGGCAGTGAACTGTTGCCATTTCTGATCTCCTCTGTCTGCTGTCAGTGTTACTCTGTCAAACAGGTGGAAACACCATGTTTTTAAAAATCAATAGTTCTTAGAGAAGTAAAATAATGAAGGAAATCTAAGTTACCTGTTTGGAGAGATGGAGGAAGGATTTAGAGGTGTGGAGACACTGACTAACAAATCAGTCCTCTCTGGGCTGCTGTCACTGAAGTCCAGATGGTACCTGAGCATCTGAGATGCTGGAGCCAAAGACCCTCAGTTCAGACAGACGGTTCATTATGGTGCAGAGTGAGGACCAGCTGCACAGAAGAGGGTGGCTCTTACCGTGCTTCTGCAGCTGCTTCCTGCTGAAGTCTGCTACATGCCCATTGCTTTGGTAAAGGTTAACTCATGCTGTGCGGTTTTAATTGTCTATTATCTGCCCAGAAGGAACTAACTCTCTTTAAGAGAGCAAGGGAAAAATCTTCTTTTTCTGGACTTTTTTTCTTTCTTTGAGTATTTTTCAAAGAAATGTGTACATTAATCAAACTCATGAATGAACAAAGGAAAGATAACAGCAGTGATATGTTCATTGGGGAAGGAGACCTGGGGTCACACAGATCCACCAGCAATGAATCTAAATAAAGTCAGGGAGAGTGTCACTGACTACTGCAATTATTATTGCAGTGATTGATAATGTAGTTCCTCAGCTAATGTGGTGATGTGCGCGGTCTGAAGGTCAGCAGCACAGCTGGTGAGGTGGAAAACCATGCTGTTGTGATGGGATGGGCTGATGCTTCATGGTCTGATACCCAGCTCTTGTAAATCAAGATTGATTTGGATTACAGTGCCCTGGTCCTAGGCTGTCCTGCATGTGGTAGCTCTGCAGGATTGGTCTGAAGTTTGTCCAGCTTCAGCCTTTTCAAGTTGGGTTGTTAACTTTTATTGATCCCTTCCCTTATTTTTAAATATAATTTAGGTTTCAGAAGAGAAATAGAATGGATTTATCTGTTTCTGTAAAAAAAATAGTAACATAAGAAATCCTTTTGTAGGGATATGACTTGTTTTATTCACAGCTGAGGGATACAATGAGATTTAATAAGTGATTTGGAGAGGGGAGAAGTGTAGCAAGATTTCTGGTAGTTCACATACTGAGGTATCATGGGCAAAACAAAACGAGGTGGAAGACCTGAGGCGAATGCTAGATAACCTATCATGATGAAGGAAACAGTACTGTATTATCACATAACAGGTGCTAAGCACACTTTTCAGAGCAGATTAATACCTGTATTATTCCAGAAGTTCAAAACACTTAAGATTACAGATGAAGTCGAGGACTTGGAAGCATGGAGTAATGAACATATGACATAATTGAAGAACAGGAGACTGGTATACACTGATGAAAGAAAACATAGGAGCTCTGCGTTTTCTGTTCCCACAGTCATGACTATCATATCCAAGTGTAACCCATCACTGTAGTACAACGTGACAGCTGAATAGAGAAGCAGAAGAGACATGGGGATTTTGTGAAAACTGCCGAATTCAGGGCAGAGTAAGGCACTCAGAGTGAAGAACTGGAAACTTTAATTAACACCTTCTTATTTATTGCACATTACTAGCAACAGGGACATGAAGTAAGGTTTGTCCCTGAGTTTTGACCTGTCTTGGTACAGTGTCTGGATGTCTCATATGTAGTTACCTCACACAATGCACATTTTCTTTTTCTTCTCAAATTTCCTCTTTGGATATTTTGAGACATATTTTTGGGGCAAGCTTTCTTCTGGTACTAAATTATTCAGGCTGAAATTGCATAAAAATAGAAGATTGGACAGTTTTAAAGACAACTAAAAATCTGAATACCATCTTTATTTATTATCAAATAGAGAATAAATTTGAAGCTGCTTTACTGTATTGTTCTATAAATATTGACTAAACTATTGCTGTACAAGGAAGCCTGTAAGTTATTACTCAGTCCTCTAAAGACAGAAAGGAAGAATCTTTCATTCATTTCATTGTATTGCCAGAGCCTTTGAAGTCTTTCACTGTAGGAAGAAGAGACATCATACAGGTAATTTACTGTATTTGTGCCTTCTGTCCCATGGGCTATAATGCAAGATGAAATGTCAGCTTCTGCTTTCAGTCTTCATTTCTCCTGCATTACTCCACCCTCTTTCTCGGAGGTACTCTTCAATGTAATCATTATACTCCAGTTTGGCTCCCTGCAGAAAGCCTTGAATGGTTTCACTTGCAGTAAAGGTGTTGGCTCCTACACTTAAGGATATTTCTGTTCCTGGAAGTAAACGATGTAGCCAGTGCCTCTGCAGTGGAGACACTGTGCTGAGACCTATTTGTACTCTCAGGAAGGAGAGGAGCACTGTGGTGGGGGTCTTCATCATCCAAGGAGGTTGCTGGACATGGAGAAGGGCCAATGAAATAAAGACAGAATCTCTGAACTAGAGATGCAGACAATTAGTTTTCTATAAAACATTAAGAAGTGTGTCTGTAGACACTTCCATTTATATGTGGGATTCATCAATTGGGCAGTGTCTTCTATTAAAATGGACACAAAACCACATGCAAGGTTGTGACAGGAAATTATAATGGAGATCACTGTTTCTTATGAACTGAAGAAGAAAATCTTGGTGGAAACATGAAAGTGATGCCCAACACTTTCTTAAGGCTCTGCCACTCAATTGCTGTATATTGTACTGACTTTCAGCTTTTCACATACGGGAAATAAAAAGCTCATGAAATGCTGGTCCTCCATACCCTGAAGCACAGGCACCTTTGGGGGAAACCTGGTGGCTGTTTGAAACTATGATTACAGATATGGATGATCCCTGTCTTATCTTCACTTCAAGTCATGAGTACCTTTGGCGCAAGAGAGGAATCTCATTTGTGGATTGGATTCACAAGTGAGCATGTGAAACCCAGCTGACAAACCATGGATGTGTCTCCTCAGTGAACCTGTCAGCAGGACAGATGGTGCAAGCTCCCTTTAAGTTAAAAAAAAACCAAAACCATTAAAATGTCCATTTCATGCTCTTTTTGTGTACAGATATTGTTTTGAGACTGAATGCTCAAAAATGTGCCAGGTGTTGGCCTGTAGATAAAGGTCCTTGTCTCCTAAAGGTGCTAATACATAAAACAAACATCAAACATCTGTGGTATTTCTAAAGGGATCTGTGGCAAAGTGGGAACATTGCCTCCCTGGGCAGGCAGGGCCAGTGCTTTGCTTCTCAGTAGTTAGAAGCATGACTGAAAAGATGCTGTTCAAGGGAGCATGGGGAACTACATTTTTGGCAGTGCTGGCCACTGACTACTACAGGAAAGGTCCAGGACCATTCAGAGGGCTGTCTCTTTTCTTTGAAGAGGAAAGAATCCACAGTGACGCATTATACAGCCCAGGCTGTGGGATCTTCTGCTCATGGCTCCCACTCTAACTCTCCTATGCCTCCATTCACTGACTCAAAAGAGGAACTAACAGCCATGTTGTACCTGTGTTGTAGTACAAGTGTCTCCAGCTGTAGGCATACAGGATCCCACCATTGGCCAAAAATCCTTGGTGCTTCTTCCACAGTAGAGGGGAATCAGTGATTAACACAGCTATGACCTTCCACTCAAAAGAAATGTAAAGATTGTCTACATGCATGGGAGAAACAGTCTTCTGCATTGAGATAGCAGAGGAAGACAGATAGAGAAAGAAGGCAAAAAACCCCAGAAGGATACCTTGATTGGGTATGGGGTAGGCACAGCATTAACATGTTCTAGAAAGGAAGTATGAACTGTCTGAAGGGGGTCCGTGTGCCCATTCCTTGTCTCCCTAGAGCCAGGACCTGGCAGATAACTTTTGCAATGCTAATTTGCAGCCTTGTGTCCCTGCCACAGGCTGGGAGAGTTTGGGCACATGTCCTAGCACCGAGCCTACACTGCAAACACCACTCTGTTGTGCCACACAACAGTTTTAGCCTTCTCCTGAACTGTTCTCTGGGGCAGAGTTAAGAGTATTTTTATGTCTTAAGGAGTAAGGGTTTAATATTTTACATATGTAATGTATGTATGTATGTATATATATATATACACACACATATACACATTTATAATATTTTTTTTTCTTCTGGAATATTTCAACATCCTCCTCCTGAAATAGTTTATTTGGGATAATTTCTCTGTTCCTGGTCTTTCAGTGAATTTGTTGCTATTCTGTTCTATTCTACTACTTATACCAATGTTAACCCTGAAGGTATCAGTATCTCCAATACCAGCTAACAGTAAATGCCCTGAGTGAGCTCAGAGACTGAATTTAAAGTGGAATTAAAGAGTAGTATGACACATACGCAACTTCAGCTCAGGGTATTCTCTGTCCCTCCCTCTCAGCAACTTCTCACCCTGTCCTCTTACCCCCAGAAAGGTGTAAGTCCTCAGTGAGGCTAACTGAACTCTGCAGGCATGGAGCCCTGGAGACTGAGCTCACAGTTACAGCAGGGCTTTGTTCTCAAGAGCTGTCAGTGTGAGGTCATGCCATGTTACAGCAAGAAGGTTCATGATGCCACCTTAACAGGAGAAAACAATGTAGCCCTGAGCTGTGTTTCAAGGGATAAAAGAACTGGAACAACTAGGAGAAAATCCATCAAATAAGATGAAAGAACATCACCAAGAAAGAAAAAAAAGGAATGAAAAAACCCCTGTGATGTACTAGTCTATGAAGCACAAACGTAACAATGAAAGTAGTAACTTCAGAGAGCGCTCTTCCTTGTTCAGGCCTGCCTTTGATCTTTCTTTTTGATTCCCACAAGGGCATCTTCACAGCCCTTGGATGTGGAATTGCTGGCAGTGAGTCTTCACCCAGGGATGGCCGAGCAGCCCTCCCTGCCCGTGTGATGTACCTTTGCTGGGGCACGTGTGCACCGTGCAGCCCCGGGCCATCTGCTGTCCCCGCGTGCATGGGGGTGCTGAGGTTCAGAAAGGAGGGGCTGCCCTTGCCCAGCCCCAGAGCAAAGGTGGTTTATGAACTACTCCCCCTTCCTGTGCCACTGCTGCAGCTGGTCAGAGTGTCTTCTGGGCTTCTTTTCCCAGGGTAAACTCCTGTGCATCTTCACAGACCTCCCCCATTCTACCTGCAATGGGGCTGCCCCAGGAGCATCCGCACCTACGGAGGAGGCCAGAGTTCTGTCCTTTTGGAGAAGCAGCCTTTGAGATTGCTCCCCATATGGTTGTAGAAGGAAAAGAAGAGGTCAGAATAGCGCTCAATACTGAAAATGTAGTATTGTTCATGGCTTCTGCTGTCTCTTCCTTTCTTGCTGTTTACTGATGAGAAGGACTCGGAGAGTTTGTCATCCCAGACTATGTGACAAAGCCACCCTGACTGTGGTATGAAGGTGTGCACCTTAGTACCATGACAGCAATACATGGGGTACTTCAGCTTCCTCTGAGCAAGCAAGGAAGTAAGGCAATACCAGGAGTATCCTGCAAACCTTGCAAACCAGTGTTTGATTAATTTCAGACAGCTTTAATTAAGAAGTATTCCCTCCTTAGTTAATTATCTGTTTTATGAGAAGTGGATGTGGTTATCTGAAATCAAGCAAGGGATGGTGTTTCTGTAATCTCATCAATACAGGATATATCAGCTCTGGGAAATAAGACTGTGTTAGCAAATAACCAAAAGCAGAAACACGCCCCCACCAGACATTAATAGATCCACCTTAAATTAATATTTGAATTTGCTTCAGTGTACCACATATTGTGATGTACCATCTTTTATATTAAATGCTATCTGTCTTTCTGTTGGCTGCATTTTAGTTTTATTGTAATGCTCTGTGTGGAAAAGAGGATTATTCTGAAATAGGGTAGGACTCAAGCTTGAAATGTCTGGAACAGACCTGCTTTTAGATGCATTATTTTCAAAGCAAAACATTCAGCTTCCAGTCTCTAAAAGTCTCTCTCTTTTCTTTTTTTAACCCAAAGAGGTTGCTTAGTCTTTCCTTCCTTTGGATATCAGGACCTTTTAAAATGGTTCATAAAGACATTCAGATACCAGGCCTTCTAAAGCAAGTGTAATTCCTGAAAATTTAGACCATGCTTAGGAAAGGATAATAATAAATATACTCTTGATCTGCAGCAAATGGATATGTACAAGATGATGCTGCTAGTCACTTGATTATGATACAGAATCATCAAAACATTTTTTTGTGGTCCTGTACATTTCCAAGTTGACAGACAAAGAGAATGCAACAGGTGAATGACAGAAATGAAACAGGACAGTATAGGAGGTCGACAGCAAATAAAATGTGATCACCAGGGCAGCAGGAATCATATGGACCACTGCCTCTTTATTTTCCCTAGGCTCTCTAAATATGTCTTTCTGCAACAAATGTGAACTGTAGAAAACTACAAATGTCCACTTTTATAGCTTTGAATCTTAGCCATGAATTGAATAATTTACATTACTAAAGAGTGAAATGGTGCAAAGCTGTTTGAACATGGAGGTAAATGGAAGTCTTTTATGAGAGACATTTTGCAAAGGAAAGGTGTAGAAAAGTCAAGATGTGTAAGCAAGACGCAGAATAACCTCAAGGGTGATGTGCTTAAGCTTCGCTGAATAAACAACAGAATGATTTGATATCCTTCCCAATAAGTTTTACAAATATTACTGCACTGTCTGAACGTATTTCATACTAGGAAGCTAACAGGGTGTCAGAAGTGGCAGCATTCACGCAAAGGCTCCACTCTGCCATGCTTCCCAGTTAAGTGCAGGGACAGTAAATTTCACAGCAACTTTAATCTTTGTCTCAAGTGTAAATAACTTCACATGGGCTTAAAAAAAAAAAAAAAGTCCTTGCCTTCTTGCAGGTATACTCTCAGTGCTGATGCCTGTTGATGGATCAAACACTCAGTCCCCTATTTTTAAATCATTTGACTGGTTCAATAACTGTCTTAGCCTTTGCTTTGATAGTTAAATCAATTCTTAGGAAAGAAAATAAGCTTGTCAGTGAATCATACCCAAAGGTCTACTTTTCCTAAGAGTCAGTTGAAGATTATATAAAATAAATTAACTCTGAACTTTCTTAGAAATGAAAGAGGGTTAAGAGAGCAAAAACAAAAGACACAAACCAGAAGCAGTGAGGGATTGATAAAATTGCCATCATGGTGGCACAGAGTAGATGGCTACAGAGTAGATGGCTACAGACAGTCATGTCTCTGCCATTTGCAATGAGTGGTTGCCATCACCATGCCTGTCCATCTCAGCCTCTTTGCAAGCAAAGCACAAATGTATGAAGCAACATAAGACAACTATCATGAAGAGTTAAAATGTTTAGAGTGTCCTTAGACCCGAGCTGGAAATCCTTCTCCAGGAGTTACCTTCATGGTGTTTGAATCCTCTGAAGGACCTCAGCACTGGGAAATGCACCTGTGTCCTGGGCAACACTGGGATGGACATCAAGCAGCCCTGGTGTCTGACTTGGTATCCCTGAAATGGGACAGCCTGTACCTCTCTCTTTATCCTATACTGCTCAATAATTGTCACTTTGGTCTTTTCCTAAAAGTCTGGTTTGTCATGAGATGTCAGGGGACGTTTTCGAAGGGGTGTCTGAAAGACACCTCTGGATGAAACTTCTTTTGCATTGTTCTTGGGATTGCAGGGCATTGGACTTGAGGACCTAATTGTAGGGACAAACTGAGCCTGAAACATAACGCAGAGAAATGGTCCCATGTCCTCTAAAATAAGACACGTTAGTCACTTAGGTCAGAGTGAAGTCAAGACAAGAGAGTAAGATTTAAAACCACTTATTTCTTGTAATTTTTTGCTGCCAGCTACTAAATCTCTTCATGCTTCAGTTTTTCAGATTAATAAAAGAGTTTCGTTCAAAATTTTAACTTCCCCTGAAAATATTTTCTATTTTCCTTTATTTTGGGGGACAGAGATTGGAACAAATGACAACTTATTTCTTTCCTTCACAACTGAATGGAATATAAAGGTTTATTTCTATGGTTGCCTTTCTTGGTCTCTCCAATTTTTCAGAGTAGCAAAAAGAAGTTTTGTGACTTTGTCTTGTTTGCAAAGTTTAAGAAAGTTACAGAGTGGATAAATAAAAAAAAAAATATATATATGGAACACAGAATTAGAATGAAAACACAAGAACAGTCTCAACAATCACCTTGATAAATGAGACACTCTGAAAATGTAGTTTTTCCAAGACTAAGGAGAAAACTTGGATTCTACCATTGGAAATATTCTTTTCATGCTGTCTTCTGCACATGCAAGTTTATACAAGTCTGAAGTCAGAATTTGGGCCATAATACTTTTCATACTGGAACACCTTTTTCTGAAATGAGTACTGCAGTACCTTCCAATGACATCTTCCAGTCCTGCATTATGCCCAAGAGTTATATATGCTTATTAAACATTTGAGCAGCATTATTTGCCTTTAAATGAAGATGGATTTTAACTTGCTGCTTCCAATTAGAATAATAATAAACATTTTCCCTAATGATAATGATATGCAATAGCGTTAAACTGGAAATGTAAAAGCTTTTTCTGTTGGTACAGTATAAGTTACAGTGTCATTAAATATATAATCAGCCATTTATTGCTTGTGTTATTTTTGAGGCACTTAAATGAAAAGTTGATTTGTCTCTTATTAGACCTCAATAAATGTTCCTTTAATAGTCATAGGGTGTTTTAATGTTTTACAGAATCATTGTCATTAAATTGAATGCAAGACATTGGACTTAAATAAAAGAGAAATGGAAAAACTCAATAAATCAGGATAATAAAAGCTTTTCTTTGTGCTGTTTGAATTGTACTGAAATGGATCTGTCTCTTAAACTGCCTTAGAAAGGCCAAAGTAGCTTAATTGCTTTAGGGCTTGATTATGCTGCATGACTCAGCTGTGAGACTGTGGAAGTAAAAAGACAGGTTTCACCACAGAAACTTGAAGATGAATTTTGCTGCTGCTTGGGTAGACTTCCCTCAGAAACAATGGCCAGGTGAGAGAAACCTACTGCAATGACTTCTGCATTATGGGAGACTTTCTTCAATATCAGGGACATGTGGAGAATGCAGAAAGCACAACACTTGGGGATAATTCCTTGCCCTTCTATATTGATTTTCTTCAGCTCCTATGGATTACTCTGTCATTCAGTGCCAAGACAAAAAAAGGCTCTCAAGCACTTAATGAGATATATCTTATGAGGTATATAAAGTACATATATGATATGAGGTATATCTTAAACATATTGATGAACATAATTCTTGAAAACACATTGACACTAATATGTATGTCTTAAACATCTCAGAAGTGTTGTCTTTGAATGAACTTCTTCAGTGTAAACTTACTGCTGAATTTGTCTATGTATTTGATTTTAAAAAATATTAAGTTCTTTTAAATCATGCTTTCTTGGCCAGCTCAGTTACCCAGATGAAAAGTAGAATTTTGTGATGCAAATCATTAATGCTCAGTCTTGTGGTTTGACAGCTGTGATTCAAACAAGGATATAGAGACCTGATCCATTCTGCAAGGAGCTAATTTACATAATGAGCTTGAGCCAGAGAGATGGGGATAGTGTGATAATCCAAGATTGTCTGAATGCTAAAGCCCCTTGGAATTGCTGCACCCCTCCAGGTACTGTGTGAGCTGCCTAAGATGGTATCATGCATCAAAAGTCCTTTACACATTCCGCTGCTCTGAGATCTCTGTGGTTTCTTTTATTTCTTAAATTAGAAACCTGTAAACTTGAAAGTCCTCTTCTGCTTGGTAGCCACTCAGCATTCGAATAGCTAGCGATGAGGACACATGTGAAACCCTTGTTTTCCTGCTTTCCCTTCAATTATTTGGTATTTAATTGGTTGGCATAATTTGTTGCTTGTAGATGCAAATGGGAGGACAAATACAAAAAGGGCCCAGTAGTCATGGCAACAGAAAATATTTCATTTAGTCACAGAGCATGTATGTAGAGATGGGCAACAGAAGCTTTCCTAGAATGGCTGCCAATTCACTTACCCTGCAAATAGAGAAATAAATACAGAGACATAAAAATCCCTGAGTGGTGACATGTCCCTTTGCAGTTGGTTTAGCTTCAAATCAGCACAGTCTATCATGTCTAGGTATTGTTTACTTTCTTCTGAACCCTTATGTAAATATTGTTCTTCAAAGTGTGCTTTCCCTTATTTTATGATTGAACCTGCTCCCTTATATTGAGAGATTCATCCCATAGAAATATGACAGATTTGTATATCACTGCAAAAAGTAAAATATTACAGGCAGATAACTGCTGATGTCATGCTCTAGAGATTTTCCAGGTCAGAACTCTGACATGGAGACTCATGATTTCTTGAAAAATTATCTCAGATTCCAATAAATCCAGCACATACTAGTTCACAACATCATCCTTTCACTGTGAAGAACAGCCTGGTTTAACAAAGCCTGGTTGTGTGGCATATTTTGGAGCACGTAGCTCTATGATGCACAGTGGTGAGTACACCCACAGCCACAAAGTTAAAAAAAAAAAAAAAGTATAAAATTATAAAAGCTGAAGACACTGGTAAAAAGTTTGCAGAATCCATAGAATCCATAGAATCAGAAAGGATCCCTTGATGGTCATACGTTAGATTCATCTTTCTGCTCGCCATGCAGGAATTTTCTGTTTTAACATTATTCTCCATAGAGTGTCCCTCCCTGTCTTAAAGAAGACCTCCAATGCTGCATACCTGCTTGGGAAGTGAGCAAGGGGAGTGGCACTTTTACATGGGAGAGTGCCGGGAATACATGGAGTTTTGCCTGGGATGAATGATGAACCAATTTATGGTTATCAGTCATGGTTTATCAGTTTATGGGTTAGGATTAGAGACAGAATAGACTTCAATGGAGGTCCCTAGTAATTGCAGTGCAAATTTCACTGGGAAAAAACCTCGTTGTACAAACCTGGTTTTTTTATTCTCTAATCCCATTAAAAATGCACTACAAGGACACTTGAGAGCAGGACTGGTATCAGATGGTAACAGCTATAGGGAGGTAGGTTTTCATCTCAGTTATGTAAGTGTAAAACCAATTAATTTTTCTAGAGTTATCATGGTGCAAGAATAAAATTAAATTAGGAATAATTAATTTATTATCAAAATAACCACATTGTGAATTATTAATTCTAAACTAAACTACCCTAGCAATTTCGGAGTATTACATTGGTGTCCTAGGAGACAGAATGTAGCTACTTTTTTCTGGGACAGCAGAGCAATATTTCTTAAATCATCTGAACCAAATTATTTATTTGTATTGCATTTCTTTTTTTCATTTCTATTTTATGTATTAGAGTTTGGTTTTTTTTTTTTAAATTTTGAGTAGTAGCAATCAATCTCTTCTTTAAATAAAAAAGCAACAGACACAACAAACAGAAAAAAGAAATTTAGCTAAAGTAATGATAGTTTAGAAGATACTTCTTAGATAGTTTGGAAGATCCTTCTCATGTTGAATATTGAAGAGTCCTTAACATTCAAAAGTAAAAATTTGCAGAATATCTTATCATCTCTTGTCTATGGCAAATGCGATATGCAAGTTAAAACAGAATCCTGTGCTTTATGAATTTTCAGTGTTAAGTAGAGAAAAGACATGATAAAAGGAGTAATGTACTTAGGAAGAGCTGGAAAGAATTTAGATTAAGAGATAAATAGCCCTTCTGCTAAATCACATCTGACTCCCAGGGAAGAAAAGTTTGTTGCTTCATAAATGATGACATAGTGCTGAACAAAAACTTTCATGAAGGCATTTTACCTAAATAATTGCTTGTTACCAAATATGCAGGAGTGGGATGATTGGTGGACTTAATGAGGCTTTTTGTGTGACTCTCCTTAACTGTATGTGGCAGTCAAGTTGTACAAATCATTTTAGTAGTGCACATTGTAGGCTAGTAACAGACAATGCTAATCACAATTAAAGTCACAATTTCTGCTAAATTGGCAGGTAATACCAGGGCTGAAAGTCTGAAGGTTACAATTCTGGAGGGGAATGCTCTTGTATGTGGACATTGTGAACCTCAGATGACTGAGCCATGGAGGAAGATTTAGGATATGCAATGTTATTAACTCAAAGTCCAACCTTGCCCCCAGGACTAGATGAATTTACCATCCATAGTGAACCCTCACACCTGCATCCTGGGATGAACATAAAGCTGACGGACAACTTAGAACATTAGTCTTGTCTATAGACTCTAGTGTGTGGTAAGGAAAGATGAAGCACAGATAAAATTTATTTCACCAATTAACTAGTTATTACCATGTTGGGTTTGCATGCTCAAACGAGAAATCTGCTGGGCTGGAAAATATTCACTTTGACATTTCTATAAATCATAGACTGAGTTTTTGTCTCCTTCTTGAGGTTCACTGATTGAATTTGCTGTCACTTTTGGTGTTACAAATAAAGCTTCATGTGAACTCCCTTCAAGCCTCTGTGTAGTGATTATGTTACACACTTGTGCACTCTACTCACTGTAAGTCAAATGAAGCTGAAATGAGCTTTATCCCAGGCAGAAGAATTTTTTTTTTTGGAAGAAATATTGAACAAGAAAAATGAAGAATCAGACCCAGGTTAATAACCACAAGACTAATTAGTCTTCAGTAGACTTGAATATAATTTTTTTTCAGTGGAAACACTGAAATATTGTTGAGACATGCTTGTCTGCTTTACCACATAATTGGTGAATATGTTTATCAGCAGAGACCTTTTACTAACACAGATCCTCATGGAACTGCACTGTTGACTTGTCACTTACTATTATATTTTTCCAAATACAAAAATTATTTTGAAAGGAAAAATTGAAAATTCACTGAAGTAGACATATTTCTGCATATGTTGAAATTTGGTTTGGTATTTCAAAACCATTGTGTTATGGAAAAAACACATGACTTAAACGTGCTTGAAATTCTAAGAGGTAGAGAAAGCTAAAAACCAGGAACTCTTATAAGTCCATGGACTCCAGTGATTATCTGTGAAGCCCTGTAGGGTATTGAGGCAAATGATTTCCATTAACAGTTATAGATACTGGTCATTCATCTTGAAGAGATGGTTTGGGAAGTCTCAGCTCTGCTGTAAAGTGTGACATTATAAATATTTGCCTGAGTATATCAATTGCTCTTTATATTCAGAGGATCTGGAGAAAACCCCTGAAGGGAGATTAAAAGACTGAAGGATTTAGAGCCTCATAGCAATATCAAGGATTATCAAAGCATCTCTGTGCGGGAGAGCAGAATTGTTGTGTCAGACCATCCCTATCTCTGGGAGGGAGATTGGTCAAATATCTTTGTAGAGAAGGTCTCTCAGAAACAGTCTCTGTTTGGATTATACTCAGCAGGAGACAGCTTAGCTCCTTTCAAAAGAGGAGCTTTAAAAGACTTCATGTGAGAACCAGTCAGCTCAGAAAGCATCGTATTATAATTGAGGACAATTAACATCTAACGAGAAGCGTGTGGAGTTCATGCTTAGTTTATGCTTCTCCATCTGGGGGGTCTCTTCTGTGCTCTCTCTGCCAGTTCCTATCAGCTTGGATTACACTAAGCTTCAAGCATCCACGCAACCAAAAGGTAATTACTTGAAGAGCAGCAAATCCAAGTGAGTCTTAAGGATGCTCTTATACTTTATCTGATGCCTACCAATGTGTTCCCTGTGTCTGCTACAGGAATGCACAGTCAAGTCATGTTAAGAACTTTAAATAAGTACAAAGATTTTTCAGATGAGACAAGTAGCTTTACAAAGCACATGTAGGACACCAGCATGATTGCTGTAACAAAATGGAAAGGCAGGCTGAGATCATTGCAAGCTCTCAAGTTCTCTGCTCCTCCACTGTAGGTCCTCCTTCAGTTCTCAAGGCTAGTTCCCCTTCCTTCCTGAACAAAAAAAAATACAGCGTAGTAAAAGGTGGCAGGAAATGCCATGTATTTCTCTTCACACAACCTCTTTCCAATTTTCCAGTCCTGGGTGATGTATTTGGCCCTTGAGAGCATCCTATGTAGATGTCCTCATACTCATGAAAGGTGACACATCTCTTGTCTTTGAGAAACACATCTGGATTTCAGTTTAGCACCAAGGTACAAGACTCTTGAGGGGCTCTGTGGTCCCTGTTTCGTTTCTATTATAATCTGGTCATGCTGATCAGATGGTCTGCCAAAGAATTTGGGTTATTGTGCTGTTTCTCATGTCCTTCTGTTGTACCTTCATGTTGTGCTGTTCCTTGATGTTCTAGGCTGAGAATTATCTTTCTTTCTTTTACTGTTTCTCTGCTCTGCCATTATACACTCCTAGGCACTATGCAGAATGAGTACTTGCATTCAGTCAGAAGCTTTCTTGTTTACAACTACTTGCTGCAGTCTTCAAAATGCCGCAGTCTAGTTCAGTTTTCACCCCACCCCACCAGGGTCTGGAATTACTGTGGTACTTTGAGATGATGCTACTCCTTCCTCACAACTGAAGGGATGGGTCCTTTACAGTAGCTCTTTCACATCTGGGAGGGACAGATGTTTTTCAGAGTCCCACCTCTTACTCTTTCTTGAGAAACCTGTACCACGCTGCCTTTCCTTGCAGCCATCTTCCACTCTTCAGACCCACAGGTCCTTCCTTCTTCTGCCCCTGGAATTTCTCCAGGACCCAGTCACCCACTGGTTGATTGGCCACAAATGGCTAATTAAAAAAAAAATGCTATTAACATTACTGATAATTAAAAGGCATTAAATAAAACTGTATGGAAATAATGTATTTTAGTGTGTAGAAGGTTAAATGAGAATTATTTAAAAATGCTATTTTAAAGTGATAAATTTTCCCAATAGAAGGCCTCAAAATTCACACGATCAAAGAGCCACAGAACAGTTGAGGTTGGAAGGGAGCGCTGGAGGTCACCTGATCTGACCTCTCTGCGCAAGCAGGATCCCCTATCACTTTTGGCAGTCATAAAGACAATAAGCAAAATTGTATAGTTTTTAATGTGGGGAAAGCTCGAGACATTTTTAATGAAAAGGAATTCTGAAGAAAGTAAACATTTTTCATAAAGCACAAATATTTGGTTCGTGATGGCACAAAATGTTGTTTGATTTCAGTTTTGCTGGTTCTGTTCTGAACATAAGACTGATCACAGTTTCAAATCTATTATACAGCAGCTAGTTAGCATTAAAGTCACTAAGAAGACTTCTTGGTTGCTATGGTTGGTACCACAGCCTATAAACCCTGGTCAGTCACCTGGCATAGGAACTGAGTTCCGTGCTTAATCTCTTCTCCAATATAAATGTAGGTAACAGAATACAGTAAGATTTTTTGAGCCAACACTTCTTAAAAAGTTAATTAGAATATTCATTAGGATATTTATTCACTGCTCATACATTCAAATATAGCTTTTGAATCAAAATTATTCTTCTGAGTAAGCAGGAGAGGACAGAAGAGTTCAATGGTGTGAGTTCTGTTTCTCCCTTGAAGTCTAATCTGAGGGGTAATTCCAGAACCTGAACTGACTCAAACCAGTGACATAGAATTACATCTTTCTTCCCTGACAGGTGAAAGAGTGCAGTTGAGCTTGCCCATGAGAAGTATAAATGGCAAAGTTGGGGCACAGTGATGCTGGGAAACCCTAGAAATGTGGCTTTACAGATCACCTTGCCACTGGGATGGCTCAGGATGGTACTTTGCTGAACCCAGACCTCCAGGAGGCACAGCAGCCCCTGCCTCCTTAGTTCTGTGGCATGGCCAAGCAAGTTGTGGGGCTATCATAGCTATATTGGGGTGAGCACTGTTTGCAGTGAGCTGTGTCAGACACTGAGCATGTGAGGTGTTGGCTTCTATGAAATGTGTTCATCTGTGTCCAGTTCTCAGTGAAAGGGTTTCCACCTCATCACTGGGGCTCCTTTCATGTCTCTCTTATCCTTCTATTATCTTCTGAGCTCAGAGGTGGCAGACAGGCATGAGGAAACTACATGTCCAATTCATAAAGAAGGAAGATATTCTGTGTCTGGGTTACAGCTCCTTTGTTCCCAGACCTAGAAGAGCTGACGGAATGAAGTCTGAGAAAACAGCACAGGGGTCTCCATGAGCTCAAAAGAGCATTTGTTTTAGAGCACTCTAGTCTAGCGAAATCCTTAAGAATGTCCCCAGATAAGGATGAGGCATAAACCTATATTTCCTTGGAAAGAAAATAAGTTGTAATGTACTCCCCATGCAAAATATTTTTTTCTAGGGGTCCTTCTTTGGGATGGAAACTTTGAAGATGCAAGGAAAGCAGACTGTTTTCCTTCCTACAGGTTGTGTCCTTGTGCTAATTATGTCATCAACGAGAAAAGTCACAGGCCATTTGAGCGTCCAGTCTACTAGAGTGTACATCAGAAATGTAATAATACCACAGGTGAAACTTTTCAAGGGATACACATAGAAAAAGTTCAGAGTTGGAATGGGATGTTGAAAGAAAAGGGTTAGGAGTGGTGGTGGTGATGGAAAGGAAGCGTGTCAGTCGTCTAAACACAGCACGACATCTTAAGCAGCCTATTGATCTCCTATTCCGAATTCATGCAGGGCGACTCCCTGTCATAAAACATTCAGCAGCCAAGATCAATAAGAGATGTGGAGCACTGAATCTTGCTGCTTCAAAGTCATGCTTGAAAACAACAAAAAAAATACCCTTGCTACTCAAATGTCACCAGGGCCCCAGCTTGGTTTGGACCCAGCTCAGCAATTTCAATGATAAAAGTTTGCTTCCTGTTTTTCTAAGGGGGAGTCCAACTGGAAGGTGACAGGAACTGGATTCAGCTGTGTGACAGGGAATCTATTTTCTACCCCTCTCTGTTTACAAAGGAGGTTCAGCAAGAAAGATAAATCTAGATAACATGAAGCACTTGCTGAGACAGAGCTTGTCTTGTGCTGTGAATTTGCCAAATTTTAGCAGTCCCCTGGCTAGGATCACATCCTCTAGCTGCATGGCAAAAGGCAAGGGGACTAAGAAATACATTATATCACATCACAAAAAGATGATACTGTTTTTACAATACATATGCCCCCCCATGATATATATCTATATACATAAAATGATATATATCTATATATATAAAATTGTTCAATATACCCATTCAAATATAACACCAAAATGAAGTGGCTTCTGGAAAATAGATTGCCCAATGAAGTTACCTTTCACATATTTCAATGCTGTTGTCATGTATCTCATTATTATCTTCTAGACTAAACAATGCTAATTCTTTCAATCTCTCCTCTGAGGTCATATTTTCCATATGTTTCTGCTTCAATAAAGGTCACTGGCATCTGACATAGTCTTATGGCACAAAAGATTAATTCTGCTCTTGCATGGCTCAGAGCCCAATGGTTGCCATCACCTCATTCAATGTGAAGGGGAGGATTGCTTTTAAATGTCAACAAAAACCCCGGGTGTTTGTTCCATTTCTAATGATTTCCAGAGTAACTGATGCTGCTAGAGATGAATACTTTACAAAAGCACAAATTAGACAGCCAGACAAAGTGACAAGCAGGAATTCAAGTGGGAATTTGCAGCACTGAGATGAGCTCAGAAAGCATCTGTTGTCACAACACCATCCCTCTGTGGCAGATAAAGAAGCACAGAAAAACCTGGATGCAAAAGCTTTAAATATAGGCATCAATGAAAATTTAGCATTTGACTTCAATAGATTTGAATGGCTGAACTGTTGGGGCTTTGTCTTGGGACAGTACCATGTGGTAGCTTGTTCTATAGCAATGTCTACACTGCACAGTGTCTGAGATGACTATAAACAAAGAACACAAACTGAAAAGCCATTGATGAATAAAATCAGCTTGCTTATGTAAAGCTCCATACGATTACAAATAGACTGTCTCTGATGTCAAAACTAGGCTCTTCAGAGCTCTGGTGGCTTATCTATTACTTACATGTTGATTTTAGTATCTGTGTTTATTAGGATAAAGGGTTAGTATTACCTGGAAAACAAATGAACCAGACTTCTATAATGCTTTACTAGTTAGACTGGGAGCATGGCTAAACATTTTTAAAAATCACAGTTTCATTAAATATTTTTCAGTTCTCTAAGCTGTTGATTCCTATTCACAGCAAACAAATGAGGCTTGGATTCTTCATTCTTCTCTGTTCTTCTGTTCCAAGGACGACGACTCTGTTCCTGACTGTTTCTGAAGAAATGTTTCTGAAGGATGTTCTTGTAGGTGACATTCTAATTTAGGATTCTGAAGGAGGCAGGGGGGAATTAAGTGACATGATAGAAAGTTTGTTAAGTGTAATCAACAGTGAGGATAAATGCTGCTAGAGATTTCTGCATATTAATCTGGCTTTGTTTTGAACAACTGCAGCACCTGTGACAAAACCAAAGGTTATGAATTTGAAATCATAAGCTTTGCCTCTCTGACTTAGTATAATATATATCTCTAATCAATGAATTGATTGAGCTTTACTGGACTGATCTCCAGGACACACAGAGGGTAGTGTGGGTATTTCAATCCACTGCTCTGTACAACCTGCCTGACTTACCACTGTTATCCAGAATAGGAAGACTTTCCTATAGGTGCTGAGCCATCTCTGGCAGCCCTGGTGGATGTCTCAAAAGGCACTACAGACATTATGTCAGAGAACTGAAGCTTGCCCCTGAGGGATTCAGCTCCAGGGTGAACCTCTAGATATAAATATTTAATTGTACGTGTTTGCATGTGAGACAGGGACTGAGTTCAGTGACCTAAAACAGAAAACCAGAGCCATTTGGGACATGGTACCATGTCTGAGATTCTTTATGGGCACCAGGCAGTGGTGGCACAAGAACTGTGGGAGATTTGTGCTTGCCTTGACATTGTGAAATGTGGCAAGAAAGGAGTCACAACAACAGTTAAACACATGTTAATTGGAAGTATGGGAGAGATGGCATTTTTGTCTACCAGAAAAAGGGTGGAAAATGAGGACTCAAAACATAGGACTCCAATGTCGCACTTTGGTGTTACTAGCCTGCTTGATTCTGTTGACTGGAGACATTTTAATTTAGAGGATCATAATTTTTTAGTAATGATTTCTATATTTGTCCTGCATCTTTGTTCTCACATAAATAATTTCTATCTTTTTCCTTTTCCTAGATTTAGCTGTTCTGTTTTAGACTATTTATCTTGTCTACCAGTTCTCTAAAGCATTCATTAAAACTCCACTTTATAAATCTTAAGTTTTCAAAAATATGAAAAAAAAATTGTGATGAATAAATTGTCATTACTTGAAAGTGTCCCTAATTAGATTCAGGAGTCGTGATTCACACTTAACTTTCAGACAAGAAAGAAATTATTTTTCTAATTGTTAGGGCAAGTAGTCATGGAACTTAACTACTAGAGGTTGCATTGGATTTTTCAGTACCAGACACGAGGTGTTTTTTAAGATGGAATGTATTTTTGAAAGGGATTTTTATCTTCATCATATGTAAATAGATCTACAAAACTGTGAACAGCTGTATGTCTAGTTAATAGATGAGTCAAGTTCACCTTGGAAATGAACACATAGAGAAGCCAGGCCTTTTATAGTGATGTGCAAGAGGTATGTAATCATCAAATTGCCCATATCTAAGGTGCATGCAATTTTCTGATGCCTGACCTTTGGACTTCCCTCTATCCCCTATTCGTCTTTGAGGGAACATTTTTTATGCTTACAATCACACCTGTGAGCTCAGGACTGGACAGATTAGTGCTTTTTGCTGCTCACAAATCTAGTATTTCTTCCTGCCCCTAAAATGATCACCTCCCTGGACTCCAGGTCATTCCTGTGCAAACTGTTTCCACTCTGACTGATCACAGATGTTCCATAAGTGCAGAGGGATGCTGCTCCATGCCCTGAGCTCCAACTGATATGTCCTAACACACACGTACTTTTTGTGGTCTGTCCCTCTTTGCAGAGAGGTTGATTTTTTTTGTTTGTTTTTGTGTTGGGCACCTGCATAAATGGAGAGACACAATTCCATCCTGTTTATCATGAAAACATTTTTTCATCATGTGAGAAATAGTGCTAACCCGTGTTTTCAGATAAAAGATCCTGTTCTGCTGCTGCAGAAGTTTTCACAATCATTTACTCCCTGTGTTTGGTTTACTGGGCATCAAACAACATATGAGGTTTTTTATTCCATCAGTCTTCAAGGATGAATAGTGACTGAGAAAAGACTCTGCTACTCTCACAAAATTTTCCACTCCCTCTTGTCATCTTATAGGAAGCATTGATGTTATTTTTGGGAAGTATTGACTCTTTTACAGAATAGAAAGCTCGTTAAATCAAAATAAAAGCAACATTTTCAGCTGCTTCATTGTTATCATTGCTATTGTTGCAAGCCACGGCTGGAAGCTGGGAAAAAAAGAAAGGAGAAATAAACCTAATAAAGAATATATATCCCAATGTATCCTGAGCTGAAGATAAAGTGCAACACATTTTTTTTACAGCTTTTAAGTACTTGGTAGTCTACCACTGAGTTCATAATCATTCTGAAGAGGCAGTAGCACCACTGAGAAGGACAGGGGAGCTGAAATTTATAGAAAGAATGATAAACTGGAAATGACAGAGTCACAAAAAAGGGAAATGCTGTACTGAGGTTGTGTTAACAAAAGTATTGGGTGTTGCAAGCAGAAAGAGGGACTTTATCCCACTTCCATCACAAACTTATGCAGAGACAGTTTAGGGGTAAAATGTGTTATTTTCTTTTTAAACAGAGGGGTCAAATTGTAATAAGTGAGAGGGAAATCAACGAAAAAGTAAAAAAAGTGGAAAATGAGCCATGTGGAATGTAGAGTAGCTGGTGCCTGGGAGAAACAGAGCTGGAAGGTGACCAAATACAAAGAACAGCAGGGAGTTTTTATGTGTTTTCTGGGAACTCTGCAAGAAATTGTGAAAATGGGAGGATTTCTCAGTAGTATGGAAATATATTCTGGGAAAGAAGCAGCATGAGCAGGAAACTGGAAATTTAAAATTGTACAAATTTATGATTTTAGGACATGCAGCAGGGAGTCAATGTAGTAGTCCAGGAAATCAATTTAGTTTTTTTAATGTCCTTAAATAGTAAAAATCTGTGTTTCTAACTATTACTTATGGTATTTGGAATACTAATAATCACATCTCTACAGGTCACCTCAGAGCTGCAGAACAAATCAAATCACAAAGCAAAATGGGGAAAAAAACCCAAACCCATGAAGAGTTTCAGACCAGAACTTTTGGGTCCCCACCTGCTAAATCTTAGAGAGGTTTACCCAGCAGAGTCATGAAAACCTGCAAAAAGTCTCAAGATGAACATGCAAAGTTGTGTCAAGTGGCTTTTGAAATTCCTGGTCAAGGCCATCTGCTTCACAGAACAAGAAGTTTACAGATGTAACTTTTTATTCCTGGCAGTCATGGCTTAACCCCAGCTAGCAGTCCCTCCCTGGTCTGCTCATTTCCCCCCTCAGCAGGACTGGGGAGAGAATTGGAAGGGGAAAAACAGGAAAATGCCTAAGTTTATATAAAGGCTGTTTAATAGTGAAAGCAAAAGCCATGTACACAAGCAAAGCAAAACAAGGGATTAATTCACTGCCTCCCATGGGAGGTGAGTGTTCAGCCATCTTGTGGTGGTGCAACCCCCTGCCTTTTCCAGGCCACACTGCGATCTGAAAACTGCTCCAGGTGAGCAGGGCCCCATTATGGGTAACAGTGACTTGGAAATTCAAACACCATCACTTCAAATGCCCTCCCCTTCCTCCTCCTTCCCCCATTTTATATACTGAGCATGATATCACAGGATCTGGAGTATCCCTTTGGTCAGGTGGGGTCACCTGTCCTGGCTGTGCCCCCTCCTAACTTCCTTTGCCAGTGCCAGTACAAAAAAGCAGAAAAGGCTTTGGTACTGTGTGTAAGACCTGCTCAGCAGTTGCACCAACATCTGTATCTTATCAACCCTGTGTTCAGCACAAATCCAAAACACAGCCTCTTACTAACTGCTGTGAAGAAAATTAACTCTACCCCAGCCCAAACCAGCACACTGGTCAGGGCCACAAATGGGTAAATAGGAGTTAAGGATGAAAAAGGATATATAGACCTGACACAAGATGAAATTGTTCATTAGAAATATTTCAATTTTCAAGACAGTTCTATGAAAGTAAGATCTCTGTATCTATAGACTGTGGCATATAAACACACAGAGAGCATGGCAGGTATGCAGCCTTCTGGAAAAATCAGGAGCATAGCAGCTCATTTCAATAGTCTCTTTCCAGAACTTGTTCTCATACCTTGCTGTTTCTTTAATTTATTTTTTTTATTGTTCAATTCCTTCCCATTTTATACGTTGGTAGCTCAGTGGCAGTGGTTGACTCAAGGATGCACTGGGGGAATAAAAGTTTCAAGAGGACATTCAGTGAACAAGGCAGCATAGAAAAGTTGACATGAATATGACTGACAGTTATTATTTCCCAGGAACTCTCTTTGAAATTGAACACAAGTGTTACTGCTGGACCTGCAGTAACCCATAAAATTTAAAATGTCAAGCATATGATAAAGTTCTGGATTCTCAGCACTTTTATTGTCACACAAAACAGGAAAAAACCCACAACCAAAACTACTTGGCTTTTATTTTGTTTTCACTGACACTCCAGAAAAGGTCAGTAGGTGAGTGCCTTTCAACCAGCTCAGGGAGAGAAAAGCCTGGTAGAAAAACACTGGCTGTATTTTTCCAGGCTTGACCTACCCACCCTTCAGTAGTTATGGAGTGACCACCTGAGTTTTTCCAACTACAAAGCTAACTCAGGGACACTGCTACCTTCAGTTACCTTGCTTGTCCTCCACACTGGACCTTGAGCAGGAATGTTGGTGTGGGGTTTCGTTTTGGCTGGGATTGACACCTGCAGTATCAAGGTGCCAAGTAAACGCATTGCCTTGGTCCTTGGAGGTTATCCAGCAGCCAGGATGTTGTGACACCTGTCAAATGGATTTTCACTTTCTGGATGACTAAAAAGCGAAACTTCTCTTATCCATTTTCAGTTGTATTAGGGATTTCTCAGGTTTCAAGGTCATGAAAAGAGTGATGTTTATCCCTTCCAAGGTTTCAGGATAGTTTTGACTGCTTTTGCACTTTGCATGGATTTGATGCCCTCTCCTTTCTTATCTCTCAAGAGATTAATTGGGGTTATTCATGCATCAGTGGCAGCCTGTTGGAAATGTCACCAACATGACATGCTGAAATGTAAGACTGGACAAAACCTCTTTGGTCAAGTCCAGACTGGGTAAAGGCAGGCATCATATTCTTAAACATAGAGCTGGAACATAACAATAATAAATACTGTGGAAAGGCCAGTAGAAATGTAAGAAGATTTTCAGATTTCTGTTGGAAAACTTTCATAGGACTTTGAAAAACTCAAGTTAGTTTGTAGGTTGTAGTATATAGGTGCTAGTATATAAGTTCTATCCTGCAATGCAAAAGACATTAAAAGGCTGCTCACTGGGCTTGGTTGCACGGGAAAAGAACAAGGTGAACCTGTTCCTTTAGTTATGAGAATGGATAAGGTAGTTAAAAATGGTCCTCTTTGTAATACTCCACCACAGTTTTGAAGGCTTCATTTGCTGTAAATTCTACTGCATGTTCTTCTGTGCCTGCACAGTATTTTCTCCTATAAGTGACTCAGGAAAACAGTTTTACTGCTTATTTTGCAGTAAGAAGTCTTGTTTTTCTAGCCTCTGCAAATACTCAGAGCAAAAGAAACAGTCCTCAGCCACAAATATCTCTGGCTTCTCCTGTTTGCAAAATACTGTTTTTTTCCCAGCAAGTGAAATTATATATGGTTAATTAATAATGCAGTATAGAAATTTCTAGGTGACTCTCCTGCAGAGTCCAGTTGCATGATTTTATTTTGACCTTAGGAATTTAATAACCATAAACAATTTCTATGCAATACAAAACTTCTTGTGTTGGCTGCACTCAGCCAGTAGCTAGGCTACTAAAGATGGTGTTTTAAAAGAGGACTCAAGCTTGTTTGTGTGACCAGTTCCTATAACTGATCTGATTTAATGCCCTTGGAGTGAATGAAGAAGTGTCTCATTGGCCGGATTCCCCCAGCAATACAAAGTTCTTTGTCAAACAATGCTGATCCTTGAAGGATTTGGGAGGCACAAGCACGGAACGGACTTTCATCAGCTGCAGTGTGCACTGCCATTTACAAGACACAAGGTGTATTACTGCATAGACAAAATTGTGTAGAGTAACCTTCAAAGATGATAATTGAGTAAGGTCTTTTGTTCTCATCATAGTTCCATGTTCAAGGCGCTAATAGAACAGTTACCATGAAATCTGACCTTCTCAAGAGGTGAAAAGACTGTGACTCTTAAACCTCCTTGGTCCCTCTAACAGGTAGTTGAGGTCTTCCTGTGCTGTGCCTGGTCCCTCTGTGTACCTCCACCTGCTCCTGTCCTGTGTTGGTGCTGAGCATGGCTGCCAGATCCACCTCAGGCAGTGTGGGATTGATGGCCAGGGGGAGGGATTCTGGGGCATCAGTAAACCTCCATATCCCTCAGGAAGGGGTAGAGGCAGGAGGAGAACAGAGCTGTAGGTAAGACTGTATTACCTTCTACCAGAGATAAGCTCTTGGTAGTCCAGTGACCTGGAGACCCTGACAGAAGATGAAGCCCAGGACACACAGCATTGCACAGCTGCTGTTGGGTGTTCCAGATGGTCTCCTTCCTTCAGCCTTGCTAAAAGCTCTAGTCTTGTAGCCCTTAATAATCTGCCCCTGTAGACAGCTGCCTTCTCTGCCTCTATGTAAAACACACTATGGTGTACAAATTAGTTATAAATCAGCCATTCCAATCCAGTGACTTTCTACCCTGGTAGGCACAAATGGTGCTATGAGTTGTGAGAGCACAGAGGATCAAGATCCTAGTCCTAAGTGTAATGCCTGAAAAAAGAGCAATAAATACAAGAGGCAGCAACAGCATGACCAAAACAGAAGAAGTATAAATCATGCTGTGGAGTGAAGTGCAGTGATTCACCTGCTATGCTGGGTGCTACTGCCCTGCAGACAATCTGACAGCACAGCAGAAAAGAAATGCAACACACCAGAAATAAATACTCACCCTCAACTGACACAATGCTATTCATTTTGCGTTAATATATTTCTTCTTGAAATTCAGCAGAAACCTATGGCATACAAATCATCCCAGCATCAATACAAGGTAAATGTGTGTGATTAAGGAAGGAGAGGGACATCAGCACAGTTGCAACCTATGAAAGTTAACCATTGTTGGGTCTCCTCTGCATGAGCACATGGATCCTTTTATTGATAGCCCACATACACTGGATTGTCTTTCACTCATCCTTAGGCTTTCTTTCAACATAATTGGTCATTTAAAAAATTGCCAGTTCCATTTCACAATATTTTCACCAGCATGACCAGTATTAATAAGATGCAGTCAAAGAAGATATAAAAAGTGGCAAAGACAAACTCAGAAAGGGTTGCAGATGAGTTATAATAAATTTGAAAGTAAAGAGTCAAGGTATCTTGGGAGATGGCCACTAAAAGGTGAAGGTCCCTGGATCTGCTTAGAGGCAATAAGTCAGGACCCTTGACCATTACCACTGGCTATGGAAAGAAGTGTGTGTGCTCAGGACCAAGCAGTATAGTGTTCACAGCCAAGTAGGAAGGCTCTTAGGTTTTATTTGTTAATCAGCAAAAGCTAATGGAGGCATATGTCCTTCCATTTCAGAAAGAATTTTATAAACCTGTTGCTAACTTGCTGTAAGAATCTGAGTTAATCTCTGACATCCAGTAAGTATCCACATGATAAACATGGGAAGTGCTATTTGCCCACCTGGAGGATTGTGAATGCTGATTAATACCTTGTGAAAACGCTATGAGATTATTTGGAGAAAGTAACTGTCACCTTCCCAGTGTGTAGCAGCAGATTTTTCTTTTGCCAGCCACAATAGGAAGTGATTTGTCTCTTTTCACCTCCCTGTTCCTCCTACACAGTCTTAGTAAATGCTACCTTGTTCTCGGTTTTCTCTGATAGAAAAAGGACTTGCCATACCTGGAGGCCAGCAAGCACTTATCTTCCATTTTCCAAATTACCCTCTAGTTACTGCCTTGCACAAGGGCAAAGCAGCAGAAAAAGAGTTCATCTGGTTTTCTAGGTCTCCATGACAAGATGCTACATTTAACTTGTAATTTGCACAGAATTTTTTTGTGCTTTATATGTCTAGCAATGGTTATATCCTTACAATTTTTTAATAACCAATATTATTTATAAAAACCTCCAAACTACAAAAAAATTGTGATCCAGAAGCAACATAGACATACTATCACAGTATTGGGGGAATTTACCTAACAATGTTCTCTTCAGTGTTCACAATGTTCTTCTTCTTTCTTTGGTCCTTCAGATCCTCTTCCATTTTTCCTTAAAGAAAAAAAAGCCTCTGTCCTTGATTTTGTGTAGAGTTTTGGAGATGTGGCTACCTAAAGATTAATTTTCAGGGAGAAATGCTCCTTGAAGTGCTCAGATTGTCTAATTGTATGAATCCATGAATGCAAATGGGTGCAGGTATTGTACAGCAATAGCATTTCTGGGTTTCCTTTAGGGGCCAGAGATGCATTCATCCCACATCCCACAGGAGCATGCTGCTAGCTTGCAATCCCTGCCCCAAGGATTTTACTGCCCTGCCATGTGGTAAGAGAAATACTAAGGGAAAAACAACAAAACAGTGATAAAAAGGTGAGGTCCTGGCATATTGAACACAAAAGCAATTTTGTCCACTATTTCACAGGCTCAAAGGTAAATTGAAGGGAGAGAGGTAGAAAGAGACAGTCCACCAGTGCTGTAGAGATTTACAGGTAACGTGTTGCAGCAGGTGAGACAGTGACGAAGCCAGAGGGAAACCTCCACACACAGGTTGAGCTTCTCCAGAGCATGTGTGAACTGAATCCTTTTCAGTGAATAAAAACACAGGAGACTACAAAGACTCATTGGAAAACCCACTTGAGTCGGGCACCTCTGACTCAATAGAGGCTTGTTGCAGGGGAAAGCTTTGCTTTCTGGTTTTGGGACTTTTTGGAGTTGGGTGTGTGAACATGGCCATGCTGTCCAGTGTCCAGGGCAGGGCGCAGACTTTGCTCTGCCATGTGTGACAAACCTTGCTCTCCCATGTGTGACTTCATCTGGATGGAATAGTTCTGTGAGAGATCTCTTGAAGTTGAATCCAGGCAGATGTTTTCTGTGCAGCGGAAAGATCCCTGCAGTGTTTTGTCAGTGCTCAGCTAATGAGGGAGAGAGTGTGTTTTATCTTTGTTGCCATGGAAAGTTAACCACAATCCAAGCAGTGATTTATAGGTAATGAGTCCTGTCACACTTACAATTCATGCCTCACATGAAAGTCATCAGCATACCTACCGCTGATCAGAAATCCAGGTATACTTTTCTATGTTTTATTCACAGTCTAATGATCTGCCAAGGCAAAAGCTGGATTTAAAGCTGATTGCTATCAACATTTACATCTGGGAATGCATCTGAATGCCAAGGAGTGTTTAGGAAATCAGCTGTCATATAACTACAGCAGATAGTTCCATAGACTGAGGTAGGAAGGAACTTTGGGGGCTCAGGGGTCACTTGGAAAGAGTGAGAAGAGGAGCAGAAAATAAAAATTACCTTTTGTGAACACTGTGGTGGAGGGACTGCTGGTGAACAACAAATATCTGCCATGGCTCCCACTTGCCCACAGTGCGATGGGGTAGGTATTGCACAGATACAGTTGGTTTTGATAGAGATACTTTTGTCAAGAGATGGAGTAAAACACCCATGGCCTGACAAGAAAGCTCCTTGTGGTCTTCGAGGGGTAAGATGGACATCAGACACTCAAGAGGAGATATTCCCACACACCAGGCATGCTGGCTCCAGCCCTCCCACGTGTGCTTCCCTAGGCTTGGCATGGGGATAGGTGTGTGCCCCTCCTGCTGCTCTGTGTGGGGCGAGCAAAGGGAAATGTACCTATGGCAAAGTCCTGTTGGCTCCAGTGATGAGGCAAGGCAGGAGGTGGCCATGTGAGGCTCATGTTTGTACACATAATTAGTTTCTATTCTGCAGAGCAATCCTTCCTAGGAGCAAGTGCTCTGCTAGCCTATCTGGTATTTTAAATCCCACGAAATAGCTCATGTTTATTTATTTATTGCTCTATCAGCACCTATCAAAGTCACTGAAAGTATTGTCATTTCAATAGAAGCAGAAACAAGTTCGGTTTTATTTTATTTAATTTTTTTTACTGTGTAAGACAGAGGACAGGTTATGAATTTATCAGCAGAGCTGTGCTAACAATTCATTTTGTACTTGGGGGAAAAAAGACAAAGCAAAGCAGGACAAGAGATGTGTCACTTTCCCTTACACTTTCACTGGACCAAAACCATTTTTTGCACTTCATGTGAAAAGTTGTCCCACATCTTAATCTATTTTTCACCCGCATGAGCAATATATTTAAAAAACAAAAACACACGGATATTTCCAAACCACAGCAAGCTTTACATAAAGCTAAAAAAAAAAAAGAAAGAAGAAAATACAACAAAAGAGTGAATTTTCCTTATTTTTCTGTTTTTTTGTGATTATTTAATTCTATGCTTCTTTAAAGTTATGCTCATTTTTAAAGTCTCTCTAAATTTTAATGGGATATGTAATTATAAAAATGTTTTTCTTCACTTGTCTTCTACTATATGTACTATGTTCTCAACAGTTATCTAAGCATATACATAGTATGCAGTAAAGAGACTAATGTATTCGCCAAATAAGATGCATAACTTGAAAGGCAAAGAAGCAAAATTTCTACTGAAAAATATCCCATCTAACAATTTTTAGCAGAAAATTTGATTGTAAACATTTTTTTGTGTTATGTATGTCACGTTTTTACACTAATCTGAAAATGCAGTTGAAAAAAACCTAAATGTATGCAAACCCCTGATTTTTTATTTTATTTTATTTTCCTTTTTTAAAAAATAAAATATTAAAATGCCTCAGAGAGAATGGCAATGATTTCTTTAATGACATTTTCCATGGAAAAATTAAATCTCTCTCTGATTCATCATACCCACAATGTTACACACAGCATACAATTTGCCTAATAGAAAATACCATCTCTCCTTCAGCAAAGAAAATGCACTCACACAGAATCATATTCAATTAGAGTCCTGCAAGCTCTCTGATTCAAAGCTGATGTAGCTGCTGCATTCTTAAAAATTAAAGTCCTTTTTTTCAGGAGAAATAATGTTCTTTTATGCTACCCTCTAAAATGCTTTAAAGCCTTCTTTAAATGATAAATGCCCAACCCTATTTTGTGTAAAGGTGACAAAGAGAAAAGCTCACTGAAGGAAATGGGGACTAATTTATTGTGAGGATCATTAACCATTAGTAGAATGTGGGATTGCAGTATGGTAGCTCTACTGAGACTTCAAGATTTTTTTTTTTAAATCAATGCTTTATTAGTAAACATTTACAGTATTTTAAATGGACTTTTTATTTTCCATAGGAAAATGTAGATTTTATGTTGTGCGTGAAAAGAAAAAGGTGTCAGAAAACCAGGATGAAATGCTGTGTCAGACTGCCCCAAGGTCAGTTTGTGCTCGCCTGAGCTGCCATGATGCCAGTGTGAATCTTTTGTCAAGCACCTCAAGTTTGTGCTGCCAATCGTTGGAGGAGCGTGGCTGATGGCAGTGGGGGCACGGGCCAGACATGCTGCCTTCTCTGGCAGCACTAACACACATAACTGAGAGTCAGCCTGAGCCAAAATGTTGCAAATGACCTTTCTTTCTGAGATGTTTGCTGCACAAAAATATTCACCATTTCAGCTTCTTGCTTTGAGACTGAAAGCATTGATGGAGTTTGCACTTTTCTTTTTCCTTCATCTTTCATGAGGCAAAGGAGGTAATGGAGGTGATGGGAAAGAGAGGATATAGCTGGGACTGTGAGGAATTCAGGTTTACAAAGTGCAATTGACTAAACTGTAGTTTAGCTAATTGCATGAACTAGATCTAACACATAAAAGGTATTTCAAAGCTGACAGAGACCAATTCTGATCAGCCCTTGATTTTTTAAGTATGACATTTGAAAGATGATGAAGGGTACAAGGAAATTGTTTAGATTCTTTGGGAATGCACAGTCCATACTGCCCTGAAGAAAGCCACAAATTATTCATCTAAGTGCTCAGCACTTTGCAGTATCATCTACTCTAGAGGGTATTTCATTGGGCAGTATGTGGTCATTTAAGCTTGCAAGTTGGAAGAAAATGTATTGAATTCAAAAATACCAAGGGAAACCAGACGAGTCTGAAGTCTGTGATGTGAAATACTTTAGCCTAATTGACTGATGCCTCAGTTTTGGGCTGTTTTTGCTATTTATTTGTTATTGTTGTTTTTGTCTCTTTATTGAGGAAATTGGTTAAAAGAAATCAATTGTATTTATTTCTTAGGCAGAAGCTATATGTTTAAAAAAACCTAAACCAATCCACAATAACAGGAAAATGGCATGTTCAATTGAGTAAACTAGAAATTATTACGTTAACGTCAGGTGGAGGAATTTCTAAAATATTTTTGGCATTTTCTTAGCCTGCAAAAGTATAATTACAGGGAAACTGGTCTCTCTTTTGGACCTTGTCTGCAATACTTCTCCCAAGTGCATGTGCTGGGGGCAGAACTGAGAGGGAAAGGACAGGGAAAGCTGGGCTGGGACTGGGACATCAGCTGAAGTTTGCTGAAGTTTCTGTGTCCATTTTGGTAATCCTGTATGGATGTAGGTCTGGAAAAGCATAGAGATGAGGGACTAGCCTCCCTCTTTTATAGCCTGTGCAGCTTATTGTAACTCTTACAGTGATGAAAACATGTAGCTGATGGTTTGATTTTGAAAAAGACTTAAGAATCACACATCAGATGGAGCTTAAAAAGCAAGACTATAAAATGACAATACTTTTTTCTAGTAGAAGTTTGCTTTGTAATGCATGCTAGGAGATGTATTTTATGGGAAAACGAAGGAAGAGTGTGTTGTGGTGGATGATGAAATTTGATTGAGGAGTCAAAATGAGACTGACAAATGTGACAGGAGCTGAAGAAAATCTGGAACACAAAATCATTTTCAGCACACCGGGATCCCAGGAGGGCAGAAGGCCAGAGGGGATATTAAAGCAGCATGATGTCAATTAGAAATTAGTTTTATTGTGGGACAAACATCCTTACAAACCCATCACTAATGGGCACCTCTAAGATACTTAAGAGGGTGATAACATACAAATATGATGCTTTAGTTTCAGCTGCTATCCTGGGTAGAGGGAAAAATAATAGTAATGATGATTGAAGTAATAACAGTAATCACAATAAATATGACCCTGTATCATTCTCACTATCTTTGTTTATGATTCTCAGAAGGTTTGGAGATAAAGTAAAAAAGGAAGATTTTCAAGCTTTGATTAATAGGACTATTCCATTGCATTTTCAGCAAACTGATTCACAAATCTGGAGCCTTGTAAATAGTTTGAGCTTGCTGCAGAACACGCTGTACTTGAGGCCTCTGCTGTCCCCTGCACTACAAATTTGCATTATACTCAACAGATAAACACCATTATTAGTTTGAGCATTTAGGGGATGAGATGCAGTCAATTTTACTTCATGCCAAGTTTCAGTCAGCATCTCATAGTTTCAGTAAATAGCTTCTTAATGTGATGTTAAATCCCTGCTTTTCTGCAAATCTCTCCTCTCTGGAACATGGCTGGCTTGGCAGCCCTGAATGAGCACACAAACCCAGCAGTGTATGAGCAGCACAGGCAATTGCTAGGCTGCGTTTGAACCTTTCTCTGCTGGGCTGAGCTGGTGTTGGATAGAAAGGCTTCTTCCAGCTTGGCAGAGCTAGGAAGTTCAGCCATTCTTTTGGAGCTGAGGACTCTTTCCTTGCTATTGCTGGTGGGGCCAGCCTGTGCCATGGGGTTTGTCCCTCATTGCCCATGGGTTGAGGTCTGGGCTCTACTCTCACACACTCTCCCATCATCATCTGAGACAGGCTGGTTAAAATGTGTTCCCTCTCTTACAATGCTGTCCCACTGTATTACTCCTCCAGACATCCATACTGCCTGTGGTACCTCCTACATGGGCTCTGCTCCCCCAGCAGGGGATCCAAGCGTGAATGAAGGATGGGGTGACTCCATGTAATGCCCCTTGTCTTCAGCACAAGCAAAACCACATTGCTCTGAAGAGGCCAGAGCATCCCCCAAAGTGGAGACAGCCAAGATAGGCCCCTTGATCTGGAAGTTGTGGGGTGTTTTTGTGCTCCCGCCAAAGACACCATCTCTCTGTGACTCCTTCTCTCAGCAGTAGGATGGACATGAAGATTTCCCTTAGCTGTCATGTCAGACAAGAGCATGGGCTCTGAGGTTACATTACCTCCAGATATACTTCATTAACATCAACTTCACCTTCCACCTCTTCTCACTTAGAACCTGTCACTTGGACCATGCAGCAAATAGACCTTTTGCTCTCCTATCACTCAAGCACTGTATTCCTGTCAGAAAAAAACCCTGATGCTGAACATCATAGCAACTTACAAGAAAATTCCTGCTGAATTTCACTCTTTCTGAGTCTGTTTTGAACAAGCAGTGATCACTTATTGCACTCTATTTTCTTGAAATTATTAGAGATGAAGTGCTAATGAAATATATTAGGAATGCAGAATGTGGGTAGAGGATCAATTTAATGTTAAAGAAAACCATTACAGATAGTGAGAAAAACCCTCCATGGAATGGCCCAAACATGTACACTAAACTTAGATCATGAGGTTAGCAGATAACATTAAGTAACACCATCTTTTTCAATCTTCACAAACATGCCTTGCAGATCTTTTGGTAATTTATCATCCTTCTTGTTCTAATGTCATGTTTTGCCCTTGAATGCTTTGAGGGATAAGACAAATTTCTTATTAATATACTTTCATAGGAAGGAGATGAGGACAAACCAGGCCTGGGATATTATTCTGCTCTGTTGGTTTTATGCTGCTGTGATTTCAAGACACACTGGAATTCAAAAACTACAATGGGAATGAAGCAGGCCCTCCAAATGAGGAGGAATAATTTATGAATCTATACTGATGGAACCCCTTCAGCAATGATCTGGCACATATCTATGCATTTATCTAACTTTATCCAATAAGCAAAGCGTATCTCTTCATATCTTTGCATGATTCAGGCCATTTGCTCAGGATCAGTGGCATATTTGAACTCTGTCTCCATTCCTATGTTTGTTGCACAGGGAAAATGCAGTTATGTAGCCTTTTGTTCCACATCACTCAATTACATGATGTGAAAAGAACATAAAGAATAGAGCAACTCTTTAATTTTAACTTTTTTGCCAAAATTCTTTTAGCATAACCAAACCTCCAAACTTCTTTTCCAGTAGATAGGTTTGTAAAGCATGAAACAGAGGGACACCCAGCAAAAATACCTTCTAAAATGCATTCCCCACCTATAGTGATCATGACTAATCAAATATTTCAGCTCTATGATCTTCATGCTCAAAACAGATTCTGAGAGCTGAACAAAACTTCCTCTATCCACCTTATGGTTAATACCTATCTGTATAGGAGAATTTCAGTTGTTTATACATTTCTCTGGAAATTAACTGGGATGCTTGAAATATATAATAGATAATATATACATTAAGCACCGCAAGAGGTCTAAAAGAAATAAGTAATTCTCATATTATTTATTCACTTTTTGCTGAAGTAAGCATCAGTCCCCTACCAAAAAAGCATGAAATATTCTGTTTTTATTTTGTGGGGAGGGATTGTAAATGTCTCTCAGCAAATGAATTCACAACCTTGCCATTGATTCCCAGTATGTACATAAAGAGAACTTAGAATTCCATTAAATCTCATCAGAACTTAGCTGTACATGAAGGCTGAGTTATGAGTTTCCTTATAGTGACTGTAAAGTAGAAAACTGAAAGCTTGTTCTCTCATGTGCTTGCTAGAGATGGGCTGGGACCAAAATGCCCTGCAACAAATATATGAAAAATATCTGGGTATGTTGTAAGAAATCTTCTAGTGCTGTATTGAAGAATACAATGAGCATGGAGCTGGGTGGTCCCTTGGCAATGGCAGTAGATTGTGAGGGTTGGCAAAAGAGGTGCAGCCCTGCAGCTGGCTTTGCCCAGAGCTGGTGGCTATTGCTTCTGTACAGAGAGAGCCAGAGACACTTGGGACACTGCTGATAGTGAGGGAGGCCTCCCAGAAGGGCACCTGTTCATGTCCTAACACAGCCAAGGGGTCCCATTTTTCTGATGTATCCTCCCAAACTACTGTGATATTTTGCTTCTGTGGTTGAATTTTGTTCTTTATTTGGAATAATCCTTTCTTCCCAAGAGGAAATTCTCTGCGTATTTCTATTGTGGAGAGAGTCAGACCCTTCCCAGGTGTCTGGGGCTGGAAGGAAAGATCAAAACACAGAAACAAGGGGACAAGAGTTGGATTTTTGACAGATCTATCTCAAATAATGAAAAGAGTGAAGCAGAACAGGGAATTCACCAAGACCTGAGAGCATCTGGTGGAACAGCCAAGCAAGAGGGGTAGAACAAAGTTACAGAATAGCATAGCTCAGCTGTGGAACAGTAATTGCTTCCTGTTCAAACAGTTGGACACATTCATCCATCCAAGGCTGGATACAGAGAGAGGCACACAATCTTTGGCCCAGGAAATTTCTTTCAAGCAGGCTTCAAACCCCAGGGCTGCATATCAGGGAAGGGATTATTTGCTTTATCCAGTGCTTTCATACAATTATCACTTTTATACCAAAAGACTGTATCCAGTGCTTTCATAGCTGTAAGCCAACTTTTTCTGAACAAGGTGAGTGTGTGGAAAGAGCAGCTCCTCTCTGCTCAAATGCACCGTTCACAGGGTTCCCAAGCACAGGTTTATAAGCATACACAGGAGATGATTTTCTTTACTTCAACTAGACTTGTCCTCATGTTGCCCAGGACCTGGGCAATTTTCTTCTAAAATCAGCAGTTCCTCGTGCTGTTGAATTTCTCCTTAGGTGAAAGGAAACAAACAAACAAAAATCCTAGTTTAAACCCTTCCCTATTAATGGTTTCCTTCTCTTATTCATATTTGCAAAAAACACCAAGAGAATTGGACAGTGAAACTATGTGTCATCTTTGACAGGAGTCATGTAGAGACACACTGCACAACATAACTCAAATCTGCTTTCCCGCACCCGGACTTAACTTTCGGTTTTCTTGGAATAAGCAGGTACTAAATCTGACTGGCAAAGACAACATTAAATTAGAGCCAGGAGCAAGAAATGTAGGCAGATATCTGTTGCCTGGGGTGAAAAAACCCCAACAAACCAAAACCACCAAAACAACAAAAAGAGCTACTCTTGGTACTGAAGGTGCAATCATAAATTTGCAATAAACCATCTTGAACTAAGTTGAGAAAAGCCAAGAGTTGTAGCTTGTGTGTTGGGTATTTATGCTTCAGGAAAATATGAATCTTTCTTTCCTAGAGCATCCTCTTGCTGCAATTTTTCCCTGTGTCCTGTAGAGTGCAGAATGGTGTTTTGAAATAGAGGCTCTATTAGTCTGGAAAGAGGATAAAGTCTTAGTCTGCTTGAAATTCTCTTTACTAAATGCAAGGCGGGCAGGCGGCTCTGAGTTATGAAGGTGGCCTTTTAAAAATGGAAATAAACAGACAGAGAGAAGAGAGGACTTTAATGAACAACTACCCGTGTCTTTTTGGGTCTCAAATTCCATTAGCAAATGGAGACTGAAAAACCAGAGCAGTTCTGTCAGCAACAATGAGCCACCCCTCTGCAGCTGAGCTTTCCCCAAACACATGTGCTTTCACTGCAGAGAAAACCTGAAATGACAAGGGACATCCACCTGCAGTGCTCAGCTTAGTGACAGCCTCATTAAGGCTAGGAAAATCTTTGAGCCATTCAGCCTGAGCTGAAGGGGCCCAGGAGTAAGATCCAGATGCCTGACTGCACCCATCTTTGGTTTTGCTTTTGGCTGTGCATTCCAGGAGTCTCCAGACATCCCAAATGCCCCAGTCTGGGGAAACTGGATGTTTAATGTGAAGTACTAACCACCACTTCCTTTTCTAGTGTTTTGAACAGCACTATGGCACTTGCCAGAGACTCCTAACTAACTGTATATGAACTGTAGCTGTTTGAGGGACAGAAAAAGTGTCCATGGCTGTCCTAGGTGGGCAACCCTCGGACATATGGTGGGGTAGTGGCACAGGCACCAACCATTATTCTGTTCTACTCTTTGTGGGCACTGGAACAGGCTGCCCAGGTATGTGGTCATGCCATCATGCCTGCCAGAGTTCAAGAACCGTTTGGATAACACTCTCAAACATGTAGTGTGATTTTTGGGGTGGTCCTGTGCAGGGCCAGGAGTTGGACTTTCATGATAATTGTGGGTCCCTTTCAACTCAGGATATTCTATTGTTTTGTGATTCTGTGTGATTTCTAGCATTGCAGTACTGCTCAAGGAGCCATGCGGGCCACAGACATAACCACAGGAGTCTGAAAACAAGAATAGTATTAGACTGTGACAGGCTGCAGCAATGTGGAACACTTTTTGCCATTTCAGAACAAGGTGACATTCTTCATTTTGTACCAAACTAGTACCATCCTCCTCCCAGAAAGTGCTCGTCTCAACTCACACCATCCTCACATCCTTTGCTGCTGTGAACAAATGAGCAAAGGAGGGATGTGGTATAATTTTTTTAATCATCTGAGCAGTTCACGAGATGTTGCACTGGAAGAGGAATGGTGCTGAACTGCAGAAGGATCCTCTATGCCAGTGCTGACTTGGCTCTCATGTTCCCGCACTATCACTTCCAAATTCTGCAGCACAGAGTACATAGGAAAATAAAGCCTGTAAATTACCAAGAAGGATGGGGAAAAGGGCATCCTGGATCCTACTGAGCAGCAATTCTATCTCAGGTCTGAAATGCCTGCCAATAGAGATTAAGTTAATTCACACTTGTCAGCCAGCTGCAGGAGGCTCGGGGACCTCTTGCTTCCTCATGGCCATGGCATGCAGAGCTGTACCTGTCACAGGTACTGGATGAGACAGATCTTATATTATTCTTATAGCTTTAGGGCAACTGGAGGGAGAAGAAAAGGAGAAAATCAAACCAAACACAGAAAAAGAACACAAACAAAAACTTCCCAAATGTCTTCTACTTGACAGGGACCAAAACTGACATTGTCTGTTCTGGGAGCCACTGTCAATTATTTATTAGCACCTTGAACACAGCAGAGTAGCTGAGCATGTTGCGATTTGGGCTTTCTTTGTGTGAGTGACTGAAGTTTTTTGCAAATCCGGGCAGAGAGCAGAAGAGAGACCCTTTGCCCTTGGAGTGCCTTTGCAATTCTGCATGTGGGACAATTAATGGCAGATTCCCCTTCCTCTCTCTCTCCTTCATGCAGTGACCATCTCTGAAAGACATACCAGAGTTACCCTTTTGACTGCTGGAGAGAAAAGCTACCCATCCTGATAGCACTGTCCTCCCCTTCCAGCAAGCCAGACTTCATGGATGGCATAAAAAACTGAATCCCTTTTGTGGATGTGGCAGGGTATTCCCTGTGCCTACCAGTGAGATCCCTCTTAGGAGACAATAACTTGATCTTGGTCGGTGCAGACACTTCTCTCCCTGCCTTTTAGGTCCTTCTGGGACAGCTGCCTTTCTTACTTCTAGCACTATGACACATCAGCAGTGAGAAACTGAGTAGAAGCAATGGAAATTCATTTGCAGATCTTGATTTGTCATTAAGACCTCCTAGAGGAGTTGTGCCTGACACTCTTACAAAAATACCTACCTCTATCTATCCCATCTCTCTTCCACCCCCTCTAGCACTGTTGTGAATCAAATGTTAAGTGTCTGTGTGTGAATCATTGGTTTCAACAATCATTTCACTGTAGGAAGTGTGATAGAGAAAATACATTGTTATGACTGCCTCATGCTGGGTGGATCTCTTATCTCCCTAATTGTTTTTTTTCTTTTTTGTGTTTTACCAATCAGAGTCAGAGGAACGTGCAAAATAAGGATTTGGCTACAGTGGAAGGTGTGAGATTGCCAGTAGTGCAGTAAGGAGTCTCTTTTCATCATGAGAGTGCATATTAAGACAGTGACAAAAAGCAAGGTTTGGAGAACTACAGTTCAATGAGATGAAATATTTTCCCAGTGCCAAGGTCACTCTTGAAAGAGGGACTTAGTTATTCGTATTGCTTAAATCTTACAACAAAAAGCAGAGCAACATTCAGATAGGTCTAGGAAGGGAGTCCTTACAAGTCCCAGTACCATTGTAAGGCAATAGATCTTCAGCTTCCAGCTGCTGAAGTCACCTTAAAAATATTATTCTTTCATTTGTTTGAGGAAATGTTGTCCTCTATTTAATGTAGTGTTGCTTGCTGCAAAGGTTATAGCATCAGCTTTATAAACTTGCTGATAAGACTGTGCATTGGACGGTTCTTCTGGTCGAAGTTCCTTGTCTATGTTCCCTTTGCTGTCAAAGGAGAGATGTGAGTTCTGCCAGGAAGACAATTTATCTTCCTTTACTTTACAAACACCTTAAGTTGGGTGAAATGGCAAGGAGAGCTTAACTTTCTATTCACTGATCTCAGAGGCAGCCTGGGTGGAGTGATTACCCTTCACGCTGACTCTTCAATGTAGACATACTGATTCCTTGCCTTTAGGCTGCTAAGGTTTCCAAAGCATCTCCACTAATTTCAGTGGGACAAAATGCAGTGCAGAGCATGGGTCTCAGTATCAAAACAGTTTTAGAAAATAGTGCTTATTTTCTCTGGTCCTTTCTTATATTTGAAAATACTGCTTAAAATGCACAAAGGCAAAATGTCATAAAGAAAGGAGATTTTATACAAAGCTGACATAAAAAGGCAGATTTACAAATGCAGCAGTATTAAATCACTTCTGGAATTAATAGTGGGCTTTTAATTTGAGAAGCCTCTGCTTGGAGACATCCACATCACTACAGGAAGGAAAGTTGATACCATGCAGTGAGGTCAGAGAGTTCCATCTGAAAAAATGATTGAATCGTAATTTTGATCAATTCCTACAAATCTTTCACTGTTGAAATGAATTTGGAACCAAGGGACATCTTAATTGATGATTCCCCAAGATGTTGGGATGGGCGGTGAACATCTAGGTAGTTTTTAGAACTCATAAATTATCGAGACAGTGATATATCAGCAACTGAATGAATAATGTAGAGATCAACATGGCTTATTTAAATTTAGCTTAACCTTTTCTTCCATGGGAGAGAGAAAGAAGAATAATTGCCTCAATTAAATTTTAATCTTGGATATGTTGATCTGTAGCTGGGTTTGCCACAGACTAGGTTTCCCTTTCCTACACAGATAAGGCAAGGCATCTAAACTTGAAGTCTCCGTACTAATATTGACTGTAATATGCCCAGAAATTTTGCAAGGTAGACCTTTATGTGCAACAATACACATATCAGCTCACCCCAGGAGATTAGTTGTGTGTTCCTATTTTCCAAAGCATCATGTGCATAGAATATTGTTATGTATTTTCAACACAACACATCAACAACCATCAACAACCCCCCCCCAAAAAAAGAAAAGAAGATGGGGAAAGAAAGTCCTTTACCTGAAAAATATTTTCATTCAGGTCTCTGCTGTACATGATAAAGCAACAGTAGATGACGTCACTTGAATTAAAACAGAAATTAATATAAATAATGCAAAGGTTGCAATTGACTGGAAGTAGGGAGTATTTCATGAGGTTGCCTGAATTGATAGGAAGCAGACTCCTTTGTGGTCAGCCGAGCTGTCTGTGAGAATTACAATTCCTTGCTCATTATTTTTTATTTTGTACAATTGTAAGGCTGAAAATAGAGCTCACAGTTTGCATATTGTTATTTCTTTATTTTTTTTTTAAAGCTAAGCAGCCCATATCTGTTGAACAACTCAGGGACCATCTTAAACCAAGAGAGTCAAATGACCAAAGATTTATGAGCTGTGATTTATGTTGCACCCTCAGTATTGACAACAGTGAGGTCCCTGAACAAGAAATACCTTTGGGCTGGGAGAGGTTCTGCTGTGCCTTATCCTAATTTACTGAATTAGCAGGGATAAAATGCAAATATTTTACTGAAGTTATAGAAGGGTAAAAGCTAGAAAATAAGTGTATGAGATCTATCCAAGAGTTTAGGACTCAATTGGCAACAAAAGATAAGACTGTTCTGAGCTGACAGAGGTAGAAGTCACTTGGTTGTGCCGTGCTCTGGCTGAGCCAGTGGAAGAGAAAAGAGGATTCCCTCAGGCATATAGGTTTGAAATGGGGGGAGGCTACAAATTCTCCAGAGTATCAAAGGAATTGCTTTGCCCATCATTTTATAAACAGCAGAATTGAAGCATGGCTCACCAAACACTTCTGCATTCAAAACTGCTTGATTGAAAACTTTACATCCACTCCTGTTTAGGTCTCAGCCTGTGTTTCCAAAACAAGGATGCCTCTGGGTGCAGGCTTCTTACTCAGAGAAGGAGGTGCATGGCAAAAAGCATTTAATGCACAGACTTTGAAGCTGGGGTGCAAATGTGCCACTTCCTAAACCCCAAACCAAAGTGGTATCTCAATTATTTTTGCACAGAAAACAAAACCTCACTTGAATATGAGAGGAAATAATAATGTGGTGTTGACAGAGACACTTGGCCTGTATGTTTTCATAAACTTTATCAAAATACAGAACTGCACCTCTATCTCTTAATTGGTCTTCTAACATAGATTAATTTACTCATCCTTTTGGGGACTCATTGCGTCAACTGGTCTTTAAGTGTTACATTCTCCCTTTGGGGAAACCATAGTTTCTTAGAATCAATAGCACAGGGAATGCATGTCAGAGGATGGATAGGTAAAAGTATTTAGATTGGGCAGAGATGAACCCTTGTGGTATATCACTTCACTAATCTCTGATCTTGGCTGGGACTGCAAAGGTGACCAGAAAGTTACTTATAAAGGCTTGGCTGAACATGAAACTAGGAAAAAACCCTAACATTTTGTTTTCTTTAGACTTCTGCCTTAAATACATGCCCATCCTGTCACCCAAAGAACATTGTATCACTTTTCAAAGGTCTTGGGTAATTCTGTTCAAAGCCAAATAAAGAAAAGGTACTGTAGCAGAAGAAGGGAAGCAGATCTAAGTGAAAATTACAGATGAAGCATTATTATGTAAGGCCAGTAACAGATTTTCACTATAATTAAGATGGATTACTTTAATAATCCTTAAGGGCTTGATTCAGAACTGCATTACAAACCATTTATGTGGGGCTTCTGCACTCATTGCCACTGTGAAGAAATCGCAGGTGTTTAAATAAGAGAAGGGAAATTCAGAGTTTTTATATTTCTTCAAGCAGCCTCCTTCGGTTTGGAGAGGTGCGTGACTGCCTCAGATTTATGTGCTGAGGAAGGTGCCTGAGCCTTGATAGCACTCTTGGAAAGTAATTACCTTTTGCAGATTTTACACCTGAACATATATACAGGGCATGGCAATTTGGCTAGGGAAAAAAAACCAACACAAAAGCTTTTGTGCACAGAAGAGCTGCTGTTTGGATTAATGAACTGCAGAACTTTCTCCCCTCCACAGATGTCACATGTCCCTTAAAAATATACTTGCTTTCTTGAAAACACACAAGTGTTGGAAAACACTGTGCCTTATAAGTGAGACCAGCACTATCTGGGAAACCAGAAGGCAGTGCTTCAAATTTCACAAGAACATCTTTATGTGAGAATGAGAAAAATGATAAAGGATGCTAAAACATAGAAGAAATATTTAAGGTTATGGTATTTCAGTGTAAGGTTATAATCTTTTGCACTTTTGTCTTAGTCATATCAGAACTCACACGTATTAAAAAAAAATAGGTTGCTTTGATTTTTTTGTCAAGTAGGAAATGGTAGGAATACTGCTCCAAATATTTGGAATCAGATTAATTTCTGAGCCTAAGGACAAAGATTTCCCTGGTGAATATGAAGACCTTGTGAATGCGAAAGATAACATCTACTTCTCAGCCAGGAAATGCATCCAGGTTATTCTCACAGAGAAGCTGCTGCAGGGTTTGCTCTATACTGCTGCGGGCCAACACCTCCTGCAATATCCCACTCTCTGAAGAATCTGAGGAGAAAACTGTTCTTGGAAAAGATGATGAGTGCCAACTCATTGATCTGGGTCAGCAAAGACCATCTGTGGGACCATCTGTTCTGTAGGGGTTGATGAATCCTCGGGCTGGGATTTGGCAGATGCCAAAATGCCCACAATGTGGAGTAGAACTCAGCAAAGCAGGACTGTGTGGGGAGCCATGACTGACTCCGTGCCTTGTAAAGGCTAGCTCCAAGGGATCTGACTGGACCATTTTCCCAGCAAAGCCCAGGATGGAAACCTGACCAAAGATGCAAGAATGTCTGTGTCCCTGTTTCCTTTCGCTTTGCTTGTTTCTCAACAGTAGTGCTGCATTACAAGTATTTAGTGATATCCTTTGTGTTTCACTGTCTCACTTGTTGGAGAGGTTGTGTGGGGAGACAAATCAGAGCATTGTTTGTCAGTTTTAAGCTTTCTGTTCCTGGAATACTCACTGTTGGGCAGCACAATTAAATCATCATTTAGTGGGATCTGACCAAGGCTGACAAAACAGAATTGATCATTCTCAGACAGGTGTATTTATTGCTTTTGCTATTTAACCAGATCACTTTATTTTCCTCTTAGTTGGCCAGAGCATGCTACAGAAGTATTTAGATTCCTAACTATTGAGGTCATTGAGAGTTAAGTGGTCAAATACTTCTATGGATCTGATCCTAAGCTGTATAGAGAATATATCTTTTTAGCAACTTGCCCTTGTGATGTATTTGATTCTTAAAAAACTGCCCTATCTATCATTTTCTGAGTTCTGCAGCAGCTCTGTGCCTCATTTTTTTTTGAAGGGTTTCTTGATGCCAAGGAGCAACAAGCAGCTGCATCCTCTATGCAGAGAAGTGACTTACAGGGTGAATGTGCAGGGGGTTGACAATGGAATATAACTCCACTTAAACCCTTCCAGTACCAAATCCAACAGCCTCGGCTCACAGCTCTGCAGACCCACTCCAAGGATCTGAGCAGCTCTTGGGGGTCAAAGCCTGCAGGGTTTATCCTCAGTAGCAGGGGTGGCAGGAGTGAGTGAGAACAGAGGGAGTTTGTATAACTATTACATTGACTATCATTCGAGCATTTATTAATAAGTGGCTTCGTAGTGGTAACCTCAATCAATTTGTCTTTCACTAGTTTTTCTCTTCTTCCCTTGAACCCAATTAAACTGTTTGCATCTCTAACACCCTAAGTTTCATAGCCTGGTAACACACTCCTAGAGGAACTAAACATTTGTTTTGAGCTTACCTCCTTCTAGTTTAGTTTGAATCTCCCTAATTCTTGTACTAGACTTCCTCTGATATATCTATTCAACATCCACAAAAGCGTGGTATAGGATTTTTTGAGTGGTAGAATTCAACCGATCATCAGTATGAATAGCTCCTGATGGGCTTCTCCTCCCTGAATTTGCCTGATTTCTTTTTGAATCTATTTACATCTTTACCTCAAAGAGTTTCACACTGCAAATATGTACTCACTGAGAAAGCTTTTTCTTCTCTTTGCTCTAAAACCTCTGCTTGATCATTTCCTTGGTTATCATGTGCTGGGAAATACCAAATACATTATTTGCCATTTGTCTTGCCTGTGCCACTTGTGAATTTGTAGACCTCTGCTCCATTCTCCTGAGTCATCTTTTCCCAGGCTGAAGAGTCACAGATTAATAATTTTGCTTTCTGAAGAAGCTACTTCAAACCATGGAGTATGTGTGTACCTGTACTCTTCCCCTGTTTCTTCTCTGTGACCCTTCCAACAGGTGACTGAAATTGCAGGTGGCATCTGGGAGATGAATAGAGAACTAATGCATTCACATGATTAAGTTACTGTCTCTAAAGTCACAGGGCACAAAACAAGCGTAAATGAGTTAGGGATCAAGACCTGACAGCACTCAAGGTGCATTGATCTCATAATGCCACTAAATTTCATATGCATGTATGTTTCCTATATATATGAATGCCTTCATTTTCTTTTTGCAAGCTATTTTAATTATGTTTTCTTATTTTAAGATAAAAATACATATATTATCCAGTTATATTTTTTTGAACAGTTGAAGTTTTTAACGTATGTTTCAATTTACCGTGGCCAAGGAAGTTCAAGAGAGCACAAGGGATTTAGATACTCAGTTCAAAGGCACCTCAGTCTTTGGAAAAGTCAATTCCTGATGATTTGGTAAACCGAAAATTGGATGTGATGCATTTCCTTACCATGATTGAACTTCACCCAAGTTCAGTAATAAAGGGAAGTTATAATCTACTATTTCCTCAGATGTCTCCATGGTCTTCAGTTTTTTTTTTTCCAACAGATGATTATTCAACTTAGAAAATCAGAATAAATTCCTCTTAGAAAATCAGAATAAATTCCTCTTGACATGCAGAGTGTCTTTTCATTCTTATTTGTGTTTTTAAGGAGACAAACTCAAGTGCAAATTCCTTTCAACTTGGGGTGATACTTAAAACTTTGACACATATTGCACAATATCCACAACTTGCTATTATTCTACTCAAGGTCCACAGACTATGCCCCAGTGAGAGGAGTCTGTGATTTACTCAGTGAATTATCATGACAAATCTGCAGCCTTATGAATAATACATGGCAAGAAACAGGGATATCTGTTACCATTTCTGTGGATGCTACTAATAACCTGTAAAGCCCCTCCTCTGGGAATGCTGTTCTGAAAGAGCACAGGGCTAAGGTTGCAGAGCATCTTGCTTGGCATGTAGAATTGCTGTTTGTAATGCAGATTGAATTTGCCAGCACACATACACACACACATACACATGCACAAAAGAAAAGATGGGAAGAGGCAGCAGATCTCTTACTTCTGAGAAGCAGAAATAGCTTTTGTGCTGGGAGGTAGAAGGAAAAATGATGTTCCTGTAATATGTTTTTTGGCAAATAATCATTTAGGAGACATTAGATTAATAAGTACAGTATGCAATAGAAGTGGCATTTCTTTTTGCCCTAAAGGGGATGCCTCTTTTTTAGCAATGCTGTTGAATAAAATATGAAGCACACAGAGTTTTGTTTCGTACTTCTGTATTTTTATTAAGATGTTTAGGGTTTACAGCCTAATAAATTGCCCAAAGGAAAGAAAAAATAATCTGGAGATGGTGTTGTTTTCATCCAATCTGATTTATTTAATACCTAGCATGCAAAGTCAGTTTTCAGAAAACGGATTTTAATTTAAAAGCCTTGTGGGTGGTCAGTTATTCTGTCCCAAACAACACACAGCTGATATACTGCTTTCTGATCAGTTCTTACCAATCTTCTCTTCTTTTTGGTGAAAACTGGCCCAATTTCAAACCTATCTGGAGCTTATGTAAGACAAAGAAACAGGTTCAATCATTAAAACTTAGTTACTCTGTGCCTGTTGAATACAAAATTGCCAGAGGTAGGTACCACATAGCCTCCTGGTCAGTACCCCCTGATCAAGCTGGATGTGGGTGAAACCAACACACAGTGAATGGAAAAAAAGTATGTCTCATACAAAAATGGAGATGGTCTTGCAGATATTCTGCACTAAAAGCACTTTATATTCCCTGTACATCTAAACAAAGGTAATGAAAACAAAATGCCTGCAAACCCTTTAACAGCAAAAGAAAGGTCCTTGGCAAGCCTGAACACAGACCACAAAGCCAGGAAAGTAAAAATGAATTATCAGTAGGCAATGGTAATTCTGGTTCATTTCCAAAGTCATGGCATGACAAGTGTCTGTCAGGACAGGCTTTCCTGTACTTGGAAAAGAGAAAGATGACTTGTTGAGGGCAGGTTCTTTGGTACAAGAGAAGCTATCTATCATTATGCTTGAAGAAACCCTTGCAACACTAATATGCCTAAGCAGCCATTTTAACATCTCAGTTACACAGAGACATTTATGTTACTCCAGAACAGCTGGGCACAAAATTAGCTTTGATTTTCTGCTGCAAATGCTTTTCTAATATATTTAAGCCTCCTCCCATATTCTTGGCCACCAAGAATCCCAATTGCTTTGCCACAACCTTCCTTTCACAGCATTTTCAGTTTTTCTTCTTTTCCCTTTGTGTGCATTTTGCTTGAGCAGCTGACCAAGTTTTGTTCTAGCTTTTGCTGACAGCACAACTCAGATGTCCTGCATGTGTGTGTGTATGTATGAGAATCATCAAAATAGACGTGCTCAAAAGTCACTAGCTAACCCCTTTCCCTTTCATTTCCCCTACAAATGCAAAGAGCTTTAGTGTGAAAGGATGTTTCAAGTTGGAGATAATCTCAGCAGGTCACTCAGTGGAACTTCCTGCTTAGAGCAGGATCTGCTGTAATGTCATAAAACTTTCTTCTCATGCAGCAAATTTCATTGTGCTGGTTTCTGAGTCTACAGGATCAATTTAAGGAAAACGGAACCCTCAATGCTTTTCCTGGTATCCCACAACTGCCAGCCATGCGCTGCTCCAAAACACATCTGCAGACTCCTTGCCCTTGTACGGTAGAGCCCACAAATGCTGTATATTAAGACTGAAGTTTTTGATGTCTCTGAAAGACACCATGAAAAGTAGTACTCACTCAGTCCTTCTGTGTGCAGAAAGATTTTATTTTGTGAGAGTTTGGACTTCCTCCAGAAAAAAAATGAAGGAAACCCTTGAGATAATTCCCTCATCTCTCTGTGTTGTTTTGTAGGGAAGAGAGCAAAATTGCTGAACCTTTGACATCAAGTGGCCTGACAAAGCCTAAGAGCATAATTAGCCCAAGCAAAATTGTGGGAGGTACATATTACTTCCTAACATGAGTGGGCAAGTTTGTGATCAGATTAAATCAAAATAATAAGTGGACTCATCCAGATATCTGCATCTCTGCCTTTTGCCCAATGCCAGCTGCCCAAAATGACTTCATTCTATTTGCAGACTAACCACCAGGATGTTTACTAAGGGAGGGGAGTATTTTTATGTATCTAGAGTGTAAATTCATCAAAGACACACATAAGTCCAAAACCAGAATCTGCTCACACACGGGTTGAACAGACAGGGTCAGATGCATTAAAGGCATCAGAAGGATTAAATGTGCTAGCAGACAGAGAGCCTGGTAGAGGTTTATTAAGATTGAGATAGATGAATATTATTAAGCATGGTGATTGTACATGTCATTTTGGGAGATACAGTAGAAATGGAAGCAAACATCATTAACAGCAACCAGAAGAGCAGTTTCATCTGCATACATAAATATTTCAGCCCTCGTTCTTCCTCTGGGTAGTCCTTAGAGAAATGCTAGAGAAAAAATAATAATAAAAACAAGCATTCACTCTGAAGGCATTCAACTGAAAAAAATGAATATAAGGTTAAGGACTGTAGGGAGAAACAAGGGTGAAGGGCCAGAATATGAACACTTTGAAAGCAGAGATAATGTTTGTGACATTTGTACCAACAAGAACTAGAGTCTGGATCTGCTATATTAATGCTGAATTTTTGGAATAGCAACATGTAGATGAGTTTTGTTACTGCCTTGTGAAGTTTGATGATTGGAAAAGTGCTTGCACTTGTATCTGGGTCTCTGAATTTAACGGGTGACTGGGAGCAAGCCTCTGAGGATGTGAATTTCACAGGTAATTGCCCTGAGGCCTCCTCATTGTGGCTTTTGCCTTTGAGAAGCATCAAGCAGCTATTTAAAGTGAATGGAAATGCAATGTGGAAATTAACACATGAGAGAAAACACGTTAACGAGATTTGTGCGGCCTATGTCACCTCATAACACAGTATTGCTTGTGCCTAAATCCACTGTTCCCTCAAGGTACCATCCCCTTGAGGTTCTTCCCAGCACTAGCAATGGAGATGTTCTGTGATAGTCTCCTTGACCTCAGTTTAAAGTCACTACTTTACAAACTGCTTCAAAAAGGAGGGTGGTCTTTGCTACAGTGAAATGCAAATCACCTCTCCCGGGTTTATGTCCACAGAAACACTGCCTTTGAAAGTGGCAATAAACTGTTTCCTAAGAAGAGCCACCTTCCCTCTTCCCTGTCATGGCTGAATATCACTTCAGCGTGATGCCGGTCTATCTGTAGAGTCAAAGCTGGCAGGTAATTCATCATCCTGCACCAAGCTGACTCATTAGAAACCCAGGAAACTAGATATTAACTAGCTCGCTTAATATGTTTCCCTTTATTCTCATTTCACAAAGTTTCCTGTCCCTCTGTTTTGTCCTCTGTCGCTAAATTGCAATTATCATGGAACTTTGATCTCTTCACCTGTAGATGGCCCACTCATCCATCACTACAGTGATTTTTTCAAACTAAAAATCCAGGACTTTCTGCAGGTTTAAAAAACCTTTAAAGCTAGCTCTTGCCTGTAAAACAACCATGCAGACTGTATCAAATGAGGGGAAAGGAAGCAGGGCTTTGCCAACTCTGAAGAGTAAAAGATTATTTGTGACTTAAAAATCAGGTTTATTTAAAGAAGAAATATGGGTGCACATAATTTTTTTTAAAAAAATTTCCTTTATTTTTCAAGATTTCATTTTCATCTCTCTTTCTCTTTCTCAAAAGTAGAAGTAACTTGATGGCCAGAAATGAGGGTTCTACCTAAAATACCAAAAATCACAAATAACCTGTACCCTGGGTTGCTAGAATCTCTAGTTCTAAATTGGAGCTGCTACTAGACAATCTCCATAATTTTGTCCTGATTATCCGGAGCATGTGTAATCTATCTAGAGCTTTCAGCTGGATTTACTGTGTGTAAATGGAATAACATGAACACAGTATTTCTGTTCAGCATCTCCCAACAGTGTGATACTTATTACAGATCCAGGGTACATCGGATTTGCAAAGATATTATGAGACTGCCTAGACTTTTCTGAATGTGGATCAGATCTGTTAAAACTCTTATGCTAGTGGATATAGAGCAATCCCAGAAACAAAAAAGTATAAATTATCAAAAACTGCTTGTGCTCATTTCTACACTGAAAGAATAGAACTTGTCTTGAGTAATGGCTGCTTTTCCCTCAATATAAGATTCAACAGTTCTATTTCAAGACCACATTCATTTTTCAGAACTCATTTTTACCTGCAGTGAGTTGTGTTTGGACCTGCATCTGAAGATTTAGTTTTAAAAAGGATAACACAAAAATCCAATGATGAATTCTTCTCTCTTCCAAATAATTAAATGAACATAGGGCACATTTCTATCCTTATGAGAGATTTTTTAATTCATTTTTTCCTTCATGTTTTATACTTTTTAACTAAAACTTCATTTTTGCACCAGCAATACCCAGTGCTATCTCTTTAAAATTTTAATTGAAGATGAGGGTTGATTTTAATTCACTTTTTGCCATCCCAGGGGGCAAAAGGGAGGCACATCTCAAAATTACCATATTTATGACACATTGCTGATGAATGTGAGATGTCATCCTCTGCCAATTCTCTTCAGTTCGATGCTCTGCCTTGGCCATTTCTAAGCTATTCCTTGGGATTAGTCCTGCCTGGCTGCAGTGCCAGTGCCACCAGATTCATAGAATCATAGGATCATAAAATATGTTGGAAAGGACCCATGGGTTCCTTCTGTGGCATTTCCCGTGGTATCTCAGGGATTTGGAAACTCAGAAAATTCAGCTGAAAATATTTTGTGCCTGGATGCGATATACAGAATATTCATATTTGGTGAGGACAGTGGGGAAATCTTACAATAAGAACACAAAATGTTTCATGCAATTGTATGGGAACCTGTACCCAAAGCTGTGCATTGATTATTGATGTGAGAAATCCAGCACTGATGTACTTCAGAAATGCCCACTGGATCTAGAGGGGTGTTATTTGACCGAAGCAACATGTTCTTACAACCAGACAGTTCTTACAACCACACAGAAGCCACATAACTGGTACCAGTAGGAGTTTTCTAAAGCAGCATGCTTGGGAGGGAGCACATCTGAAGTAACCCTCCACAGAGGTTTAGACCTAATCATACAGGCCCTAGGAAGTTCTAAGCATCCCCCCTGCCTTTAAAGCTCCTAAAACTGAAGAGTTTATAGTATTTCTAGGGGTGGGATACTTCTGTGAAGGCTATAGTGCCATAGCTGCTCACCTCTCTACACACAAGTCACAGTTGTGCTGGTTTCCCTGGCTTTGGATGCCTCTTCCTGCTTTAGCTATCATTGATACTCCTGTGACCAGGCTGTTATCAGTCAAAACTTGTTTTTTTCTTCTTGGTTCCATCAGGTCTGTTAACCATCCTACTGCACAGTCACACATATTAGTTCCAGTGGTAGCACAGGGTTGGGGATAGGACTGTGCAGTCAGAGATGGAGGACAAGACTTGTCGAGATTCGCTGGTCTTCTCATTACTGAGTTCAGAAGTGCCAGCCTAGCACTTCTGTCTTCACAATCCAGAGTGTTGACACTGTCTTCAGGCCTGGAAAGACATGTGCAGGCAGATGGGGACCTGGAGAGGATTGATTTAGGTCTAGGAGTTGCCTGCAAACGTTGATCAGCTTAGATAAAAGTCCACTGGGCTTCTGTGGTGATGGTGTCTGACAGAATCACTTACCAGAGGGGACAACAAATATTCCACACTTTGCTTGTAAATGCAGTTCATAACTATTAGACTCTTGGAAATGCCAATAGGTACAAGAATGAGGCAGGTTTGTTTGTTTGTTGGTTTGTTGGTTTGTTTGTTATAAGGCAGATATTGTAAGACACCCACCATCAGCCCTACTATTTTGGCCATTTTTGCTAAGCTGCACTGTCTGCACAATAATACCACTTTGTGCTTCATGACTTTGGGCAGACTCATGCAGCAAGGGCTGTAATAAGGTGTGAAATAAAGATTTAGTAGCATGGCATTGCAAATGCAGTCCAGCAAAGGAGTTCATTACAGTTCCATTAAGACTGCACAGCTAACATTAAAAACAGCCAAGAAACACAAAAAACTTAAAGCATTAACGTTCCTGCAGCAGCATTAAGTCACTCACATTGTACGACCAACAAGCTCTGTTTCTTGCTCTGGGCCAGACTGTACAACTCTCACTTTTAACAGAGTTGTCTCATTATAGCCGTAGGATCTGAAGGTCCTGGGAATCATCAGACCATAGGATTAGGAGTTCTGCCTAAGCAGAAGAGTCTTTGTTTAGTTTGATGAACACCATTCATCTTGCACAGTCTCCCAGTGCACAGGAGAACTGGGAGGTGTCAAGAAGAAGGAATTTAATCAGGTTAAACATTTCATTTTGTATCAGAAATTTGTTTAAACAGGAAAGAGCTGTTTGTGCATCTATGAGGGCAAACTCTTTGCTCCCATTAGCTTTGGCTCTCTTATTAATTTCCAAGTGTTTTCAGTCTTGACCTCCAATAGAATTGGAGGGGAAATATTTTCAGGGAGCCAAGATTTTGTTTTCCACAGACACATCTTGTTTTGTCTGAAGCTGGTATGGGCTTTTAATAATTAGTTCCCTTTGATGTATTTTAGAGAAAATGTTTTAAGACAGTGAAAGTACTTCATTTGTGCATTTTCTGAGATGAGACACATTTTCAGAACCAAAATTCTGGAATGTAATTGGTTTTAGATGTTGATTTAAAGATATGAATGCATTAATGCCTCTCTCCTTCCAGGAGGTTGCTGGGCCCAGCCACATGGACCCTGCCCTCTCTTGTTGCTGCCTGTCCCTTCCCATCCCTCGGGAAAGCATCCGAGCCCAGTGCAGTGGAGCACAGCAGTCAGAAGCAGTGGCGCAATGCAGACCATCTCAGTTTTGGGGCTCTGTCCATCCTTGTTTTCCATTGTCTCGGGCTTAGGGAAAGGAGGAATGCTTTAGGGAATGGGCACCATCCTGCCTCTGTCCCCTTGCTATGCAGAACTAAATCAAGATGGTGAACACCTTTTGTGTGTAAAGAATCTTTTCTTTTTTTTTTTTGGTATACTTTTATATTATTAATATTTCTGCTGTTACTGTGCATTTCTTATGCGACGCTGTTTTCTTTCAGTCTATTGTTATCTCAACCCATAGTCTCTGCCTTTGTCCCTCTCTTAATGGAGGGGGTGGGGGGGAAGGGGAGTGGCTTCTTTGGAGTTTAATTCCTGGCTGGTATTAAAGCATCACAGTGTAAAATTTCAAGAAATAGCTGGAAATTTTGCTGTGATAATCTATGCATCACTACTCCTCAGTTTCATTCTCCAGTCTGTGTTTCTGTCTGTCTTTGCCACACCATAAATCTGAAAGAGGAGATAATTTAAATGTTCAAATAAATGTCTAAACATAGTGATCACATTTAAACAATTTTATTCACTGAGGTGACAAACTTTTCAATATCAATCTATCTTCTTTGTCCTTATATAAGACCTCTCATAGGAGTAATAAGAAAACTTATACCCAAACACTGGAGACTAAAAGCATTTGCAGCAATGCTGCTCACTGGGAAAAGCACGGGCAGACTGCCCAGGAGCTTTAGGTGATTTCTGGTTCTGCCACAGATCCTTCTTTTGTCTTTGGGCAAGTTCTTTGAGGAATGAGACACAGCTTTTGTGTTGGCTATTAAGGTTTTAGATCTGTTGCCCAGAAACTGGGTATATATTACAGCTTTAGTTTCTGTTATTAAGGGGCTAGGGGAGTCTCTAAGTCCCATGAGGATATAGGTCACAGCCACAAATACTACCTGTTAAGAGAATTGGCAAGGAAATATGTGCAATCTTCACACTCTGAAGTGAAGGCTGCCAGACTGAGGCAATAGAGATTTAATGTATTCAAACATTGCAGTGCTGTGTGTAAGTGGATATGATTTAAGGTAATGCATTTTAACACAGCATTATACACTTGCCAGAGTGATTTTATGTAAAGTTATAGTCCCGCTTTTAAATGACAGTACATCAAGACACATCTTGAATTAACTTGACCGAAAGCTTTTTATGAAAAATAGCTGGTGCAGTGGTACAGGGTACAACTGACCCAGGCTCTGCAGGGACAGCATATATGCCTTGGATTTTGGGAGATTACTCTGGGCTGGTGAAGATGACGGCTTGAGCCACGAGTAATGTTTTGGGCTGGGCGTTGTTTCTGTGTGCACAGGTGCACAAGAAGGGAGAAAGTACCCACAATCCCAGCTCCCCTGGTGATGCTTTGAGGTACGTTGGGAAGTGAGGTGCAGGCTTGGAGGCTCTGTAAGCAGAGCCAGGGGAAGACAACTGCCCTTTGTGGCATCAGTTTGATGCCTGAAAGACTAGCCCAAAAACTGAGGCCAATAATGGTTTAGGGCAATTAGGCATATAAAGGAATTGATGAGTCACCCAGTGTTTCCCCAGTTTGAATTTCAAAGGTTGGAAAAAAGGCCGTGTTTCAGTTACCCCTGTTGCCCCAATGACATGAATAGTTTCATGACTCAGTTTCCCTTATTTTCCCTTATTTTTTAACTTTCCTTTTTATTCCCTTAAAAAAATCAAAAAACAAACAAACAAACAAACAAAAAAACCAAAACAACAACAACAACAAAAAACCAAACTGATGCCTGAAAGGCTAGCCCAAAAACTGAGGCCAGGCAGGAGTAAGGGAATAAAAGGTGGGTATTTATTTGAAGGGCCTACAAAGGTACATTTAGGGCAGGCAAAGCCCCCTCCTTGGGGCATCACCCAAAATGGACGACGAGTCACGAGTTCTCCACACCTTTATAGACTTGGTCCATTTGCATATCAGCATAGATTCACCAACTAAAACTTTACAATTTCCCTCTTAGCTTGCTTCCTCCCCCCCCTTTAGAAGCTCGGGTCTGGGCAGCCCAAATGGCCTTGGTGAGTACAGAGTGACACTGTTATGTCTATAGAGAACAGCAACCAACGAGACATAAAGCATACACGCCAGACAACGCAGGATTTGAAAAATATAAGGTTTAAACCTAAGGCATCAAGTTGCCACAGAAATGTCATAGAAGTGGAGTACAGACTTCTGGGAAGCACATCCCCAAGTCAGTGCCAACCTCATGACTTTCTGAGCCACAGCAGATGAATTTGACAGGAAAGCAATTAAGAGGCTGAGGAGTCTCTTGCCTGGCAGTGCTGGGTGTTCAGCTTGAGCTGCCCTAAAGCAGCCCCACTTTAGGGGAAACTTGCCTTGCAGCATGGCTCATTCAGTATTCCCTTTAGGTACACTACATGGGGAACACTTTTAGGGATAGCATCAGGACTGGGATGCTGGCATTCTAGTGCCACCCTCTAAAGGCTAGAGAAGTCTGCTTTCTGCAGAAAGCATGATAGCTGCCAGCAGAACCAAATTAACAGTCTTCACAGCTTGCATCCAAATTCAATGGAATATTAATTATGAACAAAAGTACAAACGTAACACACAGCTCCTTTGGAAAAAGTGATTTATCTGTCTAAGTAACAGTATGAATTATCAGCTTATCGGTAGCTTGACATAAAACACATAATTATATCAGTGAATCATTTAATAATTAGAGCACAAGTTAATTGACATTATTCACCAGCTGAATAAAATCTCCATGAGGCAAACGATGGGACTCGGTGGGGTAGAGGTAATTTTAACATAGTTCTTCAATTAATAAAGTAAAAAATATAAACCAAACATAATTACAGTGGTTGACAGGAGTGAGTGTGTGTGATGGGGGGGGGGGGGAAAAAAAGGTTTAAANTGGTGTTGGGGGGGGGGGGGGGGAAATAAGAGTTTCAACAAACTCAGGGCAGTACATTATTAAAATTTAATGATTTCCCTGAATACTCATGTTCTGAGGAAAATTATACTCTGACAAAAAAAAGCAAACAAAAAAAAAACCAACCCAACAAAACAAAAAGAAAGGAGCGAATAAAAATTTGCAATAGAATAACAGTAACAGTATCACTGAGTTATTCTGAGCAATCTGTGGAAAAATGAATGCCTGGTATTTATGGACTTTCCATAGGGACAAAAAGAATTTGTGATCAAAGCAAGGGTGAAACAGCAAGCAAAATATCCTTATACCTTTTAAGAGTTTTTTTCCCTAACTGCTGCTATTGCAACACATTTTCTGGATGGGGAGTTTGGGCATTAAACTACTTCTCAAACTGATGGTATTGGAGCAGTTATTCTGAAATCATGAATGTGCTGTTCCATGCCTCTCAGCACTATCAGATAGCAAGGTTTCTAAAAACTGAATACTTAGAAAATTATTTTCCTTTTAAGTTTTGAATCTTGAAATGCCTTTCACATAGCAGTTGCCAAATTATTTTTTCTTCATTCAGGCCAGAAAAGTGCTTTAAAAAACAATACTGAATATCCCAAATAGTCATGGTACACCAAGAACTGGGATTAAGGAAGCAACCAGCACATATTACCACATTAACAGTAGCTGCAGGAACTGCAGACAAAGCACATCAAGAAGCAGTGTTCCTCCAGGTCACCTCTGTGTCACATCTAATTCTCTACATCCCCATTGCCTTTGGATTTAACTGACATTGGGTAATGACACAGCCAGGTAATCCCAGCTGAACTGGATATTCAGCAAAGATTATAGGAACATATGGTTTATTTGCTTTCCATTGGTTACACACCATTCTGGACAGGCAGAAAACAGATTTAGATTGATTTGATTTATCTCTCAGTATTTAACATGAGAATGAGATCACTCCTGTGTCTGTACTCAACATGAGAAGCAGGAAACCACAGAGAACCCACGTGGACTCATTGTAGTCCTATGTTGGAGACTGTCTTTTATACTGCTGGAAGAATATGGCCAGGCTGCTTATCATGTTCAGCCAGGTGTCAGGTTATGGGGACTGAACCCAAGCAGGAGGATCTAGATGTGGTGAAATTTCACCAATACCAGTTTGGAAAGGTAAGGCATGTATGTCCATCAGTAACCTGGGGTTTTGTTGTACCACCTTTGCTAAATCACAGGCAACTCTATTTTACTTCCTCCTTCTGTTGATTATCATTTGCACTTCTATCCCAAGCCAAACTGGGACTAATTTTGTAAGATACTCTGCAAACACAGGGTGAAGCACAACACAGAGAGACAAAGCAGGTGAGAGAAGCACCTGCTTTTGAAATTACCTACCTGGGATACTCTGTCATGGTGCTCAGACTAGGACATGCTTCTGTCCTGTTCAAGGTAGATTCAGATACTTAAACATTGTGAAAGCCTTCCCATTGTGAGTGGAAATAGCAGAATCCATCACTATTAATTGGACTGTTCCTGGAAACTTTGCTAATTTTCCTCTGTCTTGTGTAAAGAAATAGAGACAGAAGGAAAGAGACTATAGCAACAGAAGTTACAGAGGCTGGGTCCAATTAGACCATTTCCTGATATTTTAGGTAAGAGAGATAAATGTCAAATGTAGACAGAATATTAATAATCTAATATTTGCCTTAACATTTAAATTAGAATACTAAAAACCAGGCTGGGTCAATCTGTTTCAGAAAATGTTTCCTTATAAAAATCCTCAGCAGACCCTTTGTAAAGGTGATGGTGTACATCTAGCTGCAAGAACTGGAAGCCAAATGCACCACAGCTGCCTCCTGGCTAGGAGCTCTTAAATCACCCATTACTCAGGTGAAACATATGTTCTGGGTAATACCTTTAGTAACAATGATGTTCACACCAGTGACTAATTAAACAGCCAGAGTATCTAAATACGTTGGGATTGGATGTCATCTTCATTTTGTGATGACATTTACAAGATTTAAAGAGCAGTTTGAGTGAGATGGAAGAACGGTGGTAATGCTACAAGTACGTGGAGCTGTGGGTTAGGTTTCCTTGGTTCGTTCAAAGAAAGCTTGAGCACAGTCTGGATAAACAGCCTAGGAAAGAGTAGTCCAGCTGAAGGAGTACTCTGACTGAAAAAAGACTGGAAAACCACACTGGGAGAACTGCTCTCTGTAGCTAAATTGAAAGAGTCTGTTGGGAAGGATCCCACAAGCTTTTGTCCTGAAATTATTCACCATACTTAACAGTTTGTTGGTGGAATAAAAATATGGCTTTGGGCAATGTTGAATGAGAAGAGACTGCAAATGTCCTGTAGAACCAAGATGAATATATGATTTGGAAACGGAAATAGCATGCAAGTCAAGGAAGTGGGTGCAAGGTGCCCTGCCTGAAAGGAATAACTTACAGTGTAAACGTAGAGAAGAAACATGTGAGCCAGGTAGTATATTAGGGAGAACAGTGGGAGTAGATTACAAATTAAGCAGTTTCAGACTTTGCAAATAATGCAGATCTCATTCTAGGATATAGACCAGGAAGATTTTTTGCATGCTGTTTGAGGTAACCATTCTCAGGAGTCAGTAAAGGCTTTCTGGGGTGCCAGAATATAAGCCTTATCACTGTATTTCAGGTGCTGCAGATGTTGAGAACCTAGAAAGAGGTGAAAACTTGAAGGTTGCTGCCAGAAAAGTTGAAAGAAAGTGAGTGTGAATTGCCTAGGGAAGAGATAGCTGAAGCCAGGCTTAGTAAGTCTCCTGGCTTTCCTGGTCACCCTCAGTCCAAGCACCGACCACTGAATGCCCAAGAGCCGCTCCTGGGGCCGCCACTTCGGGGCTGTGCCTGGGTGGCTCAGCCAGAGCGGGGGTGGCCCGAGGTGAGAAGCAGATGAGGCGCGGTAGAAATAAGGAGAGGAGGCAAAGGGCAGCAGGAGGCGGTCTCCCCCAAGGTCTCCTTTATTATCAGAGCGGGCGAAGGGACTCCCGGTAGAGAGCCGCGGATGCACAACTCCGCTCAGCAGACAGGTGCAGCTGGATAAAAGGGAGGGGGAACTGGGAGGAGCTGGAGGGGATAACCAGTGGGGGAGGGTACAGGGATTCAGGGTCCATTTAAAACAACGGAGGGGAGGACATAATGAGCACTAACAAATAAAACATCGAACCCAACCGAGGCTTCCAAAAGGGTGGGTAGGTCCAGGGCTCTAGGCATGCCTCCTTTCTAGAAGACAGGGCGGGCTTCAAACCCCGGTCCCGCCTATTGAATCTTGCCCCCGGGAAGAGCCTCCCACGTCAGAGGTGGAGCTAGAGTAGGAGGCGGCGGCGATATCTGGAGAGGGACCTCAAACAGGCAGGCATGTATCGAGCAGTCTGCTGAGAGGCAAAAGAGAGAAAATTGCTCTCTTCATTCATTGTGAAAAGAACTAGAAGTAATGGGCTTAAATTATAGCAAGAGGTGTTGTGTGTGGTGTTATGTTAAACACTAAGAAAAAGTTTGTAGGAGGATAGCAGTTATGCCCGGGAAACCATTGTGTGGAAGGATGATGGTTTTTCCTTGCTGAGGTCTCAAAGGACTGTGTAAACTCACGTGGTCTGAGCAGGGAGAGAATTTGAAGCTGTGTCAGGCTGCTTTCCTTCCTCTGCAATTCAGTCATGCAGCACAACCGTTAGTTCTGAAAATGTTTGGAAAAACTTCTTCCTACAGAGATTGTGGTCCCTGTTTTGCACATCTAAAAGCTACACCTCAGCTCTTGGATATTTGTTCCAGAGTTGAACTCCCAAAACTGCTGGCAAAGATTCATCAAGTGCCCACGAGTAGATGAGAAAATTACATGTTTAGAGAGTCACAAATGGGCTGAAGACAGCACAGGAATCACCCATCTTGGAAAAGCACAGAGATTCAGGCTCATACATTAACATTCCCACTGGGACCATTCTGTCATGGTTAGCATAGGGCAGAGTGAGGAAGTTGGAAGCATCCTGTGCAATGCATGTGGATTTGCTTCTCTGAGCAGGATGAACATACATAGAAGCTGTAATTGTCTGTATTCAATGCGCAGAATATTAAAATCTCTCTGTCTGAAAACCAAATAAAGACACATTCTTTCAGAGAAGAGCATCCATGACTTACCAAGCCCTCATCCAGCCATGCGTGATTTCTCCAGAAGGGGGAACATAACTCCTTGTCTGTCTGAAAGATAATCAGCGTTTTCCCTAAACAGTTTCTGATCTGTCATTCAGGTTTTGTGTTCAGAGGATGGTAATTTAATGCTATTAAAATGAAAAAGTAATTGATCTGGTCACTGCTGGCTCATGATTTGCACAGGCATTAACCTAGTCTGGTTTGGTCCATGAGCATGATACGCTTGGGTGTATAATAATAATGATGATGGTAATGGGAGTAAAAACAATAAAATGAGCAGTGATTTCTTGAGCAATATACATCTATTTGTAAACGGATATTGCACTTTGTTAGAAATATTTGAGAAACAGCCTTTTTTTTTTCTTTGTGGAATTCTGAATGAGTTTTCATTTCACAGCAATAAGTATGTCACTTTTAATTCTTTTTATTCTGTTTTCAACACTTTTCAGAATTCTTTCATATTTTTCTACTTCAGGCTTAAAAATTACTTTCTCTTTGTTTTCCAAGGTACTCTTTTTTTCCCGCTATTTCTTACAGGAAATTATCTTGAAAAATATTATGATTAAAAGGAGACAAAACAGTACAAAATAATGGAGAAAGACAAAATGCAAAACATACACACAAATTATTTTTTGAGGAAAGGTAAAAGCCAAACAGTTTAAGGTAAAAAATGTGTTAAGAGAGTCAATTAAAAAAACCTAATTACTAGGACAAATATGACTAGGTTTGTAATTTCTGGACATGAGTTCTCTTTTATATACTTGGTATTTAGAAGAAGCCCAAATGGTTTCCTGTGGCATTGGAAAGTGTATTTTTCAGGAGTGGAACTTAGCAGTCTCCAACTGTTTGTCACTCTGTCCTCATTTAAGATCAGAAAATACCATGAACTTGAAAATGCAAGGTTACATAGGAAGCAAACTAAAATGTTATGTGGTGGTACAACACCACATGATCTGCAAAAATACCAAAACTAGAGGCCTTCTCCCCTCTTCTCCCCTTTCACGGCCTTAAGTAATTAAAACCCACTTTCACTTTCCATCCCTCAAAACCTGCTCCAAACCAATAAGCTGTTGTTACTCCCCAGACTTAAAATTTTGCAGGTGCTTCTGTGCTTTACTGAAGTCATAACGAGCATTTGATATCTAGGACTATTTCTACTGTTAATAACAGTATATGATATGCTATAAGAACATTCATATCCATCTTACTTGGGTAGAAGACAAAGCAAGCTCAGGGGAGAGAAATCTTAATGCAGTAATATCTTGGGTAGTGGCAGAGTAAGTCTGCTGAAAATACCAGCACAGCTAATGCCTCTTTGTGCAATTATTCCCACTTTTTATAAGTTTGCCCCAGTGTGAAAGTTTTATCCTTTAAATTGGGCTGGCAAAGATAATCCATTAATTCAACAGTACTGGAAAGTTAACATTTTTTCCCTTCATTAGCAAGTTCAAAATTGCATTTTATTTCCATTTTGATGAGATTTTTATGAGTTAGAAGAGAGGAAGTTGAACCCCAGGAGCTTAATGGACCTAGAAAGATCGCAGATACAGGATTGAATTCAATGAACTGTGAGGAGTTTAGTAAATTAATTAAATTTAAGAAAATAATGATTTTTTTTTGTCTGCTGGATTAAAAATGCTAAAATGCAATGAAAAGTTAATTTAATGCTAAAACTTTTTCTCCTAAATTTATTTTGCATTGATATTAAATAACTTTTTCAAAGCTTAAAAAGCAGAGAGAAAAGAGGGGAGAAGAGTTCTAGAAAAATTATTATTCTGTATTGTATTCTGAAATAATTTCAGTCTGAGGACTGTCCTTCAGAGGTGTGAATAGCACACTCTGGGGTGTTGGTAGTGTTTCCCAGGCCCACGTTTTCTCTATAGCCCTTTTTTACTTGGTCTTGTTGCAGGAACAGCTCAACTGTTGAGAAGTGGCTGCCAATCCCATGGAGTTCATGGCCCAATATGCTCACATGTGTCTGTGATGCAAAGCCCTGAAGCAACTCACAGAGCTACAAGACGTGGTAGGCTCAGAAGCTGTGTTTTCTCTTTCCAAGTGAAAAGGTTGAAGGGTTTAAATTTGCTTGTTAAGCTCTTTATGTCCCACTGTAGTCTGGTACAAGTTTGTTCTCTGCTTGGTTCCACGCAGTGTTAGCCCTTTGCAGCATTTCTTACACCGTATTGCAGACAAATGAAAAAATCCAATCTTGAGGACTGTCTCCCTGTACCTTTTGGAGATAAAAACAAAAGGCAGCTCTGCAAAATAAACATTAAACTGCTGAATGAAGCTGATTGCCAGCCTACACTCCTCAGCCCAACCAGTGGAGTGAACTGAACAGATCAGTGAACATATGGGGTCTACAGCTACTTTAATTCTCAGAAGCTTGGTGCTTTTCTTTCTATTTTCCTTTTTCACACACAGTATCAGGCATTACAGAACTAACTTTTCCCATGTCAGCTGCATGTGCTGTAATAAAGCACGGAACACAGATAATTCCAGCAACTGGTGGGAGGTGTACTAGTGTCACTGTGGAAACAGGCACAAGAAATCCTGACAGAAAGAAAAGTAAAAAACATAATTTGAAAATGCAGAACTAAGTCACTTTCCCTTCCTTCTTTTCTTCCTCAAGGGAATCCTGTTGCAAAGAATGACATTTCAGAAGTCTATCATTATTGATGATAGGACAGATTCAGATGCAGTCATTGGAGGAATATGATTTTATTCTGCATTCAAAAACAATGCATAAATTTGCTTTAAAAGAGCAATTGACTTTGTCCTGTGATTAATGACCTGTCACTCAACAGCAGCTAACCAATCTCCAAGGCATGGCATCCTACAGCAAATTAATCAGTTACTGAGAACGGGTGTGACCAAAACCAGAGAAGAAACCTCCTAAAACCTATCAGCAGAGTTATGAGTTGAAATCAATCATATGCTATCTTCAACTCTTATTGACAGCGTGCATACAGCATACCTCTTCAGTGGAGTTCAGGTAGGGAGGTGGGCTCCAAGGTCATTTGATGTTGATGAAATCCTACAGAAACCACATGGGAATTACAGTATTTGTCCATGAATACCAGATACCACTGAATTCATGGTGCTCAAGGGCTGTGAATTCATATGCCATGAGCTGCTGCTGACTGGAGGTGTGCTCAGGCTTCTTGAGTAGAAAAAAATCATTGCTTGGTTTAAAATACATGCAAGAGATATGGTAGAAGATGACAGTTTATATAAAACAAATAATGCAAGCTGTAAGGGGCTGATGATATATGTAGGAAAGGGGCATGATTTGAGTTCTTTGGATGTGGAACTCTGGATATCTGAATCTCCTTGTGCATTGCTGGCAATCGATGCACCATATCAAACTTGGTTCCTGCCATTCTGCAGCAGCAGCAAATGCAGATTTGAATTTGCCCGTGGTTCAAAGCAACAAGAGATTTGGGGTTTTAGCCAGTGGATTTCTGTAGCATCTATGTATCTATCTGATGCAAAAAAACAAGACCTTCAAGAACAGCACTTTTCCAAGACTTACCAAATAATGATAGTTCAGAAGATAATATTTCCATAGAGGTTTTGGGAATAGTGAACTATTCTCAAAATAAACATATTAAAACAAATTTTCTAATGTCTTATATTGAATCAGTACCTTAATTGCTGTAAAGAGCTTTGAAGCACTGTGTGGCAATTTGGAGAATGATTCTGGACTCAGTTTATGAATTCTCTTTGATAGTGGGAACTCTCTGTAAGGGAATGTGGAGCATTCAATTTTTTTCTTTTTCTTTCCTTTCATTTACCTCTCAATTGAACCAAAACTAGAGAAAAAGGAGACATTTTTACCTTGCTAGAACAGGTATAAGGCTAGCAGTGAGAATGATAAACTTTGATAGCCACCCATTAAAATGAAACCCTCTTGAAAACAAAATACCTCAGCTCAAGAGGAACCATTCTTTCAAGTCTAGATTCTTGGGGGATGCAGAAGAAACTAAACAATGAATCAGATACTGAGAGGTTTTAACAGCTTCCTAAGATAAGGCTTGTCAGGCAATGCTGTGGCTATAGGTATTGGAGGTTAAAAATGCTCTCTGACCAGCTATGCCTGAGGAAGTTTGAGCAGGGAAGGTCAGTTGAAAGAGCAGTCATACATCTCTGTTCAGAATGCAGTATATTCCTTGATCCCTTGCAGAAATCTAATGTAATATTCAGAAAATGCTCACGGCACACCTTCTGATGGCTAGCAAAGTGAGGAAGTGAAATGCATAAAAGCACACATAATTCTGTCAAGAGCTCTGTTTTCTTGTAGTGGCTAAAGCACAGAAGTCTTGAGGTCTCCATATGCTCGCATGAATGCATGTTATTCGAATAGATCAATTCAGAATTGGTAAAAATACAGTCTTGAAAAAAGGATTGCTTCTCATGTTTGGGGAATTGAACTGAGGCAACTTGACCATCAGGTACCATTTTCACAAAGGAGTAACAAGTTCCTAAGCACATTAGTCCTCCTTTTACCTGCTCCCGCAAAGGTGGTTTGAAGGCATCCCACAAAATGAACAGGAATGCTCCTTTTCTACTGTAATGCCAGATGGTTTCCTCAGTATTTGCAGATTTAGCAGGTCTGTCTGCCTGGTGTGTAAGGACTCGCAAAGGGAGTTCCCTCAGCTCAACATTACCACAAGACATTTTTTCTAATCAGCAAATAGCCACATGATAAACTGCCTTCATCCCAATTCTCATTTAACTCAAAAACGGGCTGGGGTACACATTTCACATATCACTTTAATTTACCCTCTCCTGCCTTCTGAACGTTTACTAGCAATTCTAATGTTCTGCAGTTATGGAGCTTATAATCTGTTTCTTGCTCTGCTTTTATTTTCCAGGGGTAGAATAGTAAAGCAGGTTTTTTTGAGCCATTTATTAATTTGCAAATGCACCACTATCTTCCTGCATTTGAGAAGTAATGGATAGAAACTCCAATAGGCTGTTAGCAGACAGATGCTGAGAATACAGTGGGATGGATAAAGCTTTAATGGAAACCTGAAAGCATGTGTAACTATTTCTATTTTAGAATTATACCTGTAGATTAATCAGATCTCTTGGAATATGTTACAGTACCTACCATGACCCCTACCACTTACTGCATCAGGCTTCCTTACCAGCAAGCAAGGTTTTGGAGTCTCTCATTGGAGTCACTCGGAATTTGGCTAGTCTGTGGCCAATGGGATTTGGTTTAAAGTCTTCAGGTACAGAAAGCAATGGACTCGGCATCCTCTTGTAGTGCCAGTGACCCTTGGGATGAGGGGAGAAACACAAAGGTCTCTGTAACACATTACAGCTCATCCAAGACATGAACAGTAGGGACTAGTTATAGCCAGAGTTTGAGAGCTTGCTCTCATTTTCTTGTTATGGATTTTCTTCTTATTGGGTTATTCCCTCACCAGCAGAGGGAAGAAGATCTGCCAGGCTCTGAGGTTAGGCTGTTCTGCCCTTTCTGGGAAGGGGAAGGACTCACAAGTCAGATGCTCTGTGTGTGTTGGTGACTTACGTGCCTGAGGTATGTCCTGGGACAGAGCAGAGGGTGGTGGGCACAGAGAAACCCTTGTGACAGGGAGTCAGATGTGGGTCAGAAATGGTTTAATCGCCCATACAGAGACAAGAAAGGGTCCTCCCAGGCTCTCCTCTCTATCCTACAACAGTGGCACTGCTGCCCAGACACTTTGCTGGGGTAAGAACCCACCCTTTACAGGTGAAATTGACAGCACAAGTCTGGCCTGCTAGCCATCCACCCTGTCTGCCTGCAGCCCTAAGGCTATGTCAGGGAACACCACAGCTCTGGAAACTCATGTCCTGGGGCTGGAGGGACCCTGTCTGTCCTTGGGCAGTGAAGAATTAGGCCCTAAGGAGAGGGAAATGAGCTGTTAAGTTACATGCAACACACTTGCGGGTGCTCTTTATATTCCATACCCCAGTGCTTTATCCAAAGTAATTTAAATGTCTCAAGCTCTGGTGCCCCCATCACTTTTCCTGGCACATTATTTTGCAGGCTAACTCATCTCACCATTTGAATTTTTCCACATGAAATTAAGAGGAAATTTCCCCTCCCTTTCTATCCCTTAATTTCATTAAACACTTTGCTACATACTACACGTTCCTTCCAATGTCTTCTGCCTCTCACTCTGGCTCCTCTCCTGCTCCTTTGTATCTCCCAAACAGGACATGCACCTAGGGTGTTTAAAATGTTGAAACAAAGGTGGGGCAGGTTACTTATGTCTTAGTGACATATAAATAATTAGGGCACAAATCTGAGATAGAAGCTCACAAACTTGTCTGCCACTGGCTTCCCGCATCCCACTATTCACTTCCCAGTTTCTTACCACCTTTATCGTCCATAAAGTATTTCAGAAGGGAATTAAGGACCCCTTTCATGCCATTTAGCACTTTGGGTGGGGCCAAGAACCTCTTTTCTGTTTTTGTTTGGAAAGATACGCTAGACATCACCATTTTTGTGCACATAATAAAGGGGTTTTGGGTCTGATTCAGTCATTAGAGAAACTACAGTTTACCTAGGAGCTGGATAAGTCTTTTAAAAGAAAAATCAACATAGGAAGCATGTCCAGGTGGTTCTGGCATGCAGACTTTTAAAAGACTAAAGGAAACAAGCATGTCCTAGAAATTATGGAAGTGTTGTTGGGCAACAGGGACTATTGATTTTAATACTTTTGTATGGAAATGAGAAAGACCTATAGGCAACCTGCAACAACCAAACAGATTAGAGTTATTTACAAACCATAATGGTATCCAAATGTTTGGAGTCTTTTTATTAGGATCCCTTAAAACAGAGACTGCAGTGGTTTAGGACTATGAACATTTTAGGCATGCTATAACCTATGGGTTTAATAACAATAAGTCGTTTTCTCTGGCTGATTTAAAACCTACTTGTCCCATAAACGTCTGGTGGATGGTTTTAATTAACACCTCAACAAAAGCCATTTTTCAGGGGGGGATTGAAGCATGGACTGCATTTAAAATTATATCTTGCAAAAAGAAATCTTTTTTATACTTTTTCTTTTCTAGAACATAATTTTTCACTGGAACTCATTGACATTAGACATTGCCCATGAGAACAATTTTGTAGGAAGAACAGCAGCATTTTGACAACTTACAGACACTACATTGGACATCTATAGGGTGAAAAAGAAAGTCTTAGGATATCAATCTTCATGCTTTATAGCATAACACCTCTCATTAACAAATGCTTGCCCAGAAGTTGCCCCTATATTATTCTAATTTTAATTTATAGGGCTCCAAGAAACTTCCTTTGAAGCTGCCAGTGTTTCAGAGGTAGGAGCACAGGTGCCAAGGAACACTGCTCTGAGCTAGATGTCCATTTGCCCTTGGTGGAATCTCTATTTCCTCTGGGAAAAATATACAGAAAGAAATCAAGACTTTTGTGGTGCTTCATATGATGCAGTCTAGCCTAAACTATGACCAGTGCTGTGTCATCCACTGGACATGTGCATCCTGCTCAGAGACATAGTCTTGGGGAATGGGTGTTTGAATTAAGTTACTTGTGTCTGAAATGACTCAAGGAAAGCATGTCCCTTATGGAGGCCTGGAAAAAACATGTCTGGTAAGAGTTTCTTGCTATGCTCAAGAACTAGATGAAAGATTTCCTCTGATATATTTTTCTGTTCTCTGCCCAAAACTGGTTATAAACCTTTTCTTTGCTTGTCCTTGTAAAAGAGCGTCACAGAACATAACCAATTTTTAGAGCTTCCATCTAATTTATTGCTTTAATTTGTTCTTGGCATTTTGTTGGTTTTTTTTTTTTTCCCTATGACCAATATTGTTCTGTATCACAAATAGTTCTTTTTTGCAATCTTAATTTCCTGAAAGAATCTGCAATGAGCAAGTGTTTTTTACTTGGCCTTCGTGTTGCTTGGTCAAACAAGCCAAATTTGACAAAACACATAGATTTCATATTTCTTACCATCTCAGGAACCTGTACGTTATACATGTTTCTGAGTAATTCTTTTGAACATGCTCAGGGGACATAGTGAACCTTCTATTTTAGTCATCTCCCTATAATCATTGATTATTAAAATCCAACTCAAACTCAGTCATATTTGGAAGTCATAAGGGAAAGGGATCTAATTTCTGCACAATGAGAAAACCCTTGTTAAACACCCTGTTTTGACGGCTAGACCCTCCCAGGGTGTCTGATGAAACCATGCATGTCAGGTTGAAGAGAGAAGTGGAGAAGTGAAGCAAATGCAAGCCATCTGTCTGGAGAGTTTATAAACTATTACTTGTTCTTGATAAATTAAACAAACAAAAACATCTTCTATATCAACATGTTAAAAAAAAAAAAAGAAAATCTGAAGAATTTTGCTCCCAACAGTCTCATCAGTTAGAGGTTTGAATACCATTGGGGTGCTCTAATGATATGCAGAAAGACTATCGACACAAATGGAATGACTTCAAGAAACAAGGGAAAGGAAATGTTGCTTGTATTAAAAGATATTCTCTTTCCTGGCATCCATTTTATCTATTACCTTAATGCAGACAACTGTATCATTTGAGCAAGGGAATGCAATTTGGGTGAGTACAGGAAATGCTGAAGAGAAGGCAGTTGAAGAAACCTGCACAGTCCTAAGAGTTTTTTTGAAATATCTGGTAGTCCAAAACAGGATGTAGAGCAGAGGATGACAGATGGATACATAGTCAAGTTAACATCTCCAAATGCAAATTGAACAGAAAACTCTAATTACTTTTAAAACAACAACAAGGGGGTCCATTGATCTGAAATCAGAATTTCTGCCTTTGTCTTTCAACTTGCTCATTGCAAGCTTCCCATCATGGAGCAAATCAGTGTCACTCTAGCACCCAGGAGAGTTCATTTCAGTTCATGTCTGGCTCTCACTTCCGTGGTTTGGCCAATTTACTTTCAGTTTTCTTTTTATGGATATAATATTAGCCCTTCCTTTGTCTTTCTCATTTAGATGGAAATTCTTTGGGTGCATTATATATCTTATTATTTCTCTGCTTAGAGCTGGGCATAAGGAAAGTCTGACTTTGGTTAGGACCTTCATTTTCTCCTTTGTTGGTTTCTTATACAAGTGCTGCTTTGGAACTTCCCAAAGACTTTTGTCATCTCTTTCTGCTAAAAACAGTATTATCATATGGTTTTTATATTAACTTAATACAACTTGACACTTACATAGCTTCCTTTGTCTGTGTATCTGTACATCTTCATTTAAGATATGCTTCCTTTAAATTACAGTTGTATCATGCCAAGAAAGGCAATGTGATTTCTCTTCATCTGTAGTAATCAGACCCATTTGCTTTATTCAGTGTTTCACCCTTTTACAGGAACAAAGTAGATGTAGGTGTGTCAAAATCAAAATGGGGCTAAAAAGCAGGTGGAAGGGAAGGAAAATTCTCTTCAATGGAAACTGCTAAGAAAATATACAGGAATGTACAGAATATACATATCTCAACATGCAAAAATAACTCTGCAGGAGTTGTAATGACCACCAGCCACCAAGATCATGGGTTTATGAGCCATATCTGCATTTTATTCTAGCATGAACTTGTATCCAATTGCAAGTTGTTGTTTTCAGATACTGCCAACAGAGAACAATGTGGGTATATATTGTATGTGCATGTCAATACAACCTATTTAGAATATGGTTTCATTTCCTCTCTGCCACCTACTAGGAAATAACTACCAGGTATGAAGTTTAACAGCTGTTCCCATGATTGGAAAGTGATTTTCATAGGGTTTTGAAGAAACACACAGAGAAAATATTGATTCATGTTCAGCCTTGTAGCAAGCATACAGGGAGCCTAGATTGATAAGGACCTAAGACTGGTAAATCATAATGTAAATAAAAGCACTATTTTTCATGCAGTTTATTTACAATGGTTTTAGTATGCTACATTTCCAGGGAAATATATGTTCTTGTCAGGAAACTTCAGGGGAAGTAAATGAGTTTGAATCACATGAATAGGTTTAAATGCCATGGCTGAAATTTAGTAAACTATTTTGCACTATCTCTTCTTCTTCATTAAAAGTGGAACATTTTTCTCTGTCTCTTAACGTACTTAATAATAAGACTGGATTACCCAGTGGGACACTGGGTAGGAGCAGCATCCTTTAGTTTTTCTGAAAAATCTCACACTTTAGCATTAATTCTTCATCATGAGTCAGAATCTCACTCTGAATCAATATATAATGGAGTCTGGACCCATGAATATTCTTGCTGGTTTCTGTTTATCTGTGTATTACATAGTTTGGGACCCAACTATTAATGCAGATTCTGAACAATTTCCACAAAAATATTTAAAACCTTTAATATATGTGCTGCTTATGAAGTCTCCAGTTTTCTCTCAGCTTGAGGTCCAAATTTTGCATTTGAGAGAAAAACATCAGCAAGAATTTGGGAATGGCAAAAGACATTAACATTATGACCCAAAGGGGTGAATGTTAGGGTTTCAAAGGGACAGTGTGATTATAGGTTCCAGGAGACATAACTGCATTTCTGGCTTTTCTAGGCAATTTAGACGTGCAATTGGATGCAACATTCAGAAGTCACCATGTTCCTCTGACTGCAAGAAAGTAGAATAAACTACACAGGTCATAATCTGACAAGTATTCATGTATTTAAGAAAGGAATATCAACTTTCTGAAGGAAAAGTGAACATCTTCCCTAATATTCACACTAAAGGGTCTTTTCTGATTTTAGAAACATTTCGTGAATTTTGATGTAGCACAATTCTCTCATTTGCTTTTGAATTTCACACATGAGGTTTGGAATTAGGATCTCATGAGCTACCAGACTCTGAGAATCACTGGATATTGATGAGTTTCAGAGCTTGTAGTCCAAACTTTTTTTTTTTAATTTTTTTAAAAAAATCTTTTTTGTACTGCATATGTTTTAAATTCCCCAAACCCACACTGAGCATTGGACTCCTGTTGTACAAAGTGATGAACAAATATAGTGAGCAGATGTCCCTGGGAGAAACCTCTCTAGGTGTTAAGAGTACAGATATCAGTGGGAACTGAGGTGAAATGAACTGCTTTGTGCAGTTTAGGCAAGTTTGAACTTTACTTTTTTTTCTTTTCTTTTTTGGTAGGGTTCATATTAGAATAGAGGTACAAATAATAGTGGGAATGGGGGAAACTAAGAATGGGATGGTATTTTAGATTTTAGATCAGGAAAACCTGTAATGTCCTTACCAACTATACGGATCAGCTGAATCTAGTAAATTTGGAAATCTTAATTTTTTGATAAAACCTGTCTACCTGGGCAGGAATGGCTCTCATAGTCCTTGCCACATGATTATCTCAGATTCACTAAAGACCTGTGTTGCACTTTGGACACGAAAGAAAGACTCAGACACGTGTTGGAGAGACAGAGCCAAACTGCGGGCCAAAAACTGGGCAGGACTCTGCCTCCCAGACCCCGCACTTTATTTTTATATCCTCCTAGAAACCACAGGGATTGGAGGGAGAAATTGCCGTCCCTCAATCACACTGGTCAAAGGAATTATCCATCAAATATCTCTGCCCAGGAGAAAGGAATGCAAACAATAGAACACAGTTAGAAAAACATGGCTATGTTTACAGAGAATGCGTGAGAAACTGTTACAGAAGAATGAAAACATTGAAGAACTGCAAAAGTCAGAGCAACAGACCTGTAGTTAGTAATGAGATAAAGAAACCAAATCAGACGTGAAGCATTCTTAATTCGTTGTGAAGACATATTGTGCATGTACCAGACAATTCATGATTACCAATTAACTTTATGTGGAAGGTACTAGGATTTTATGAAGATCAATGACATAATAAAATCCATACTGTAACTTAGGATGGGTGGATGGTTTCTGAGTCTTGAATAGACTCGAGTGATAACTGAGCCCAACTAGCTGTACAGTTATTCACCGAATATTGTCACCTACAATTTTCAGCAAGGAATCATTGTGGACCCAGTGATATGAAAATTTTCCTTTAACTGATATTAGTTACACAGTCTGTTTCATTTTCCAGGCTGTTTTATCTTTCTGAAACTTGTGGGCAGCACAGACAGAGGTGCTGCTTGTCACTTAAAGGAGGTGGCAGAGAGGCAGAGGGGCAAGAGACCGTGTCAGGGAGAGCAAAGAAAAAGTGAAGGGTACAAATAAAAGTAGGGGTGCAATGATATTTATTTTGCTTACTTTTTGAAACACTGAATACCTTTCTCAAATGGTGTCTAAATTCACCAAGAAGTGAAAAGTTCTTTGGGAAAAAGGACATTGATCCACAGAGATGCACAACAATATATAGCTAGGTAAGTCCCCCGAATATATAGCTATGAAAGTATTTTTCCCTAGGAGACTTTCCTGATGAGAAAGAGGCCAAAGGAAAATACAGAAAGAGACATTTCTGAATTGTCACCGTTCTCAGCAGCCCATAGATTCACCATTCTTTGAAACTGCAGCAGTATTTTTTACACATTTAGTCTTTCTCCCGGATGAATCCTTCCCTACAAGAGTCCACTTCCACCTATGCATTAATAAATATTTCACTACACAAGAACCCAACAAATATGTATATATTCATTAGCTAGAGCTCAAAAAACAAGACTGCATTTTCAGATGAGTGATTGGAAGGACCAGGAGGTAATGGCTATCTGCAGCACTAGTCCTTCTGGGCCTTAGTTGAAAGTCATTGTCCTCAGTTGCAAATGATAAAAATTAATGACTTTTCATATTTCCTCTAGGTGAGGCAGATACTAGGGAGTTCAAGTAATCTTTCAAAGAGTGATACAAATTAAGGCACAAATTAAGTTATAAATGGCAGGTTGAAACCATCCTTTCTTTGGATGATCAAAAGCGTGGACACATAGGATGGTATAAGGCAAGGCTGCTCTAGCTTTGATCCTGTTTCAGTTGGTTCTTCACAAAAGATTATGAAGTCCCTGCTGAGGATTCCAAATGTCCCTCCTTCCAAATAAAACTCTTATATTACAAGACCAGCTCTTGTAAAATGAGGATCTCTTGTTTGAGAACAAAAAGGAGGGACACATGAGGAAGGTGATATAAGGAAGTGAAAAAAAAAAGGTCTTTGCCACAGGGTAAGAACTTTTTATTTTGATTTAAAAATTTAGTTATAATGAAGTGTAGGCTTATGCCTGAGATGTCTTGGTTATTCCAAAACAAAAAAGCAAGCAAAGTTAGTCAGGGGGAGGAAAAAAGAAAGAGTTGCTATTTCCAATGCACATAATAAAGCTATGTAACTCATTGCTTCAAGATATACTAATGCAGTTTCCAGTGCAAATGATAAACATATAGGTTCTTTACACAGTTTTCAAAATTACAAAAATTGATGCATAAAAGTGAAAAATAAGTAGAAAAGTTTGTGAATCACAACGTAAGTCCACATTCAATGGGTAGGAGTTAGATAAGGCAATGCATAACTGTCAGCTGTGAATTCCCCTACATTTTTCTCCTGAGAATTTGGGACCAGTCTTTCTGCCATGGACAGGATGCTGTACTAAATCATGAATAATTTTCACCAGCAATATGATTTCTGTGTTTCCAGTGATGTCTGTCAATTAACAAAATGCTTGTTTCTCTAAATCTTGCATGAAGTGGGAACTGGCCACTTGGTGAAGTACAATGTACTTGCAGCACAAGATAGTTCAGTTTCCAAACTATGCAATATTTAATGAGCAATGTGAAGAAGAAGGCAATAACTATTAATAAAGCTACTCCACTGAATTGATTTTAGGACGATTAAACTTTTCTTTACCTTATTTCACAGTCCATTTGAAATGTTCTGTTTTTCCTTTAATGGTAAAGGAAAATCTGAGCTTTAACAAAATACAGCAGCATAAATTCAAGGCAGCATATGGCACAGATGAACATAAAGCTTTATCAGGAAAAAGGCAACAGCACCAAAATCAAAACTCCAAGCTGTGACACCATGTAATTGGTTTAGATAGAAAAGCATCTGTATGCATTGAGCAATGACAAACTGTCAGCAATGAGCCAAATTACACTTTTTTGAGGTTTTTGAGAATATGGTCATGCAAATAAATGCATCTTAGTGGGGAGTAGAAATAGAAGGAGAGAGTTTTCAAGAAGTCTACAGCAGTTGGAGGAGTAGTCGATATGTTCAGCTTTGGTCTCTGTGAGTAAAGCATATATTTATTCATGATCATTCCTTCTCCACTCAAGGGGAAAGCCCCTTGTTTCAGGAGAAACACCCCTGTAAATGCAGGGCAAGTTTTACAGTATTGCTCAGGGTAAGGTGTTTCCCATTTGTTAAAAACACTGTCAAGGACTGCATAGTTGAATTTTTCAGGGCAGCAATACAGACCTTTGTTGCCCATTTTTCACTGTTAAAAAATAGCTAGCTCTCTCTGTTAGTCAGTTTCAAGGACGAGATTCTGTAAACAGAGCTATGTTGTTGTAAAAATTATCTTTTTACATTCCTTTCCCATGGACACAGATCCTTTTGATGGACACTTCTTTTAACCAATATAGTTAGAGATGGAAGTGTTAATTTTCTCCAATGATCTGTGATTTCTAAAAGTGTATATAAGAATTAAACGAAGGTGGGTTCTCTCTCTTCCGCCCTTTGCTCTGAACACAGCTCGGACTCCGGCTCTCATTAATTCTGCGCCTTCGGCTGATAAGCCGGGATAAGCGGCTAATAACAGGCAGCCCGGTAATAGACCTTGTTTCTTACAGAAAACCATATTGGCAGAGAAGGGACAGCGGATGATAACTGTGTGTGGGTGAAAAGCAGATTCAGATTTTTAATCTGTGGTTCAATTTAGAAGACCAGCTTCCTCCATCCAGGAGTCCTCATCCTCCCTCCTGTAAGTTGAAGAGTTACAGCACTTGCCTGATAAGTGGGGGCTGTGGGCATGAGTTTCCTCAGCATGAGCTCTCTAACCCTTGAGCTTTTGCATGCGATAGGGACTTCTCCAGTAGACTTTTGAGAAACAATATAATCTGTCACAGCACATTGTGCATGTGGTCCAATGACATCAGTATGTGATACAGTTAAGGCCCTCTGCCATTGATACTCATGATGATACATATCCAGTTGTGTCAACTGTACACCTGCTCCAATGATTTTGTTGGGAACTGCATAGGCAGTGCTGTCTAAAAACTTAAATATTAATTAATTAATAGTGCTCAGGCTGTAGTGCAAGATGAAAGCGTGTGATACACAGGCTTAACTCTCTCCAAAGAGGAGTGGCTTTGTAGGTGTTGGATATGGCCTGCTTGGAAATGAAAATTGTCAAGTATAGGGCACAATAGTTTTGATAAATGACGATGGACTGAAACTGAGGACAAAAGTACATGATGGAAGGCATTTACCAGGCTGCAATGTATCAAGTCCTTTCCGTCAGCAGACCCAGTATGACTGATCGAGCATATGTTCACGCCTGGTCCAGCTGTAAAATGAAATGTATTAACTTAAACCACCATGGTTATGTTCCATTTTCCTTTCTAATGGGGGTAGGTTAGGAGTGTTCACAAGGTCACTCCTGGTGCCTCGACGTCTTCACTGACAGATGGCAACTTGATGAGCTGTGGTAATGCCATCATTTCCACTCATGTGCCTGTATCCCAAGGAGTCCTGAGCATTTGCAGCTCAATAAAATCCAGGATCTTACTGTGCCTCAAGAGAAACAATTATAGAGGACACCACTTCCCACCCCATGGGACCACAGTGAGTAGGCTGCAGAAGTTGCCTGAGTTTTCCATCACACCAGAATCCCTTTTGCAATTCATTGCCGCTGATGTTTTCAAACCTGTTTGTCTGACAGCCTCTGTTGCAGCAGACAGACTGTCTGGGAGCTGACAGCTTTATCTGTATCTCTTTCACACCTCTTTAGCGATAATTTTTGATGTGGGGTAGGTTTTGATCAACTGCCTCCTCTCTTATATGCTCAGCTAAACAAGCTATTTGATTTTTTTAATATTGTGATGGGTAAATATGTCACTCATGTTGTTGAACATGTTGGCAACAGGAGATGTAAATATGTTGTAGCTAGTGGTTACAAGTCTCAGTGATCATAGTGGGCTTGCATTAAGGGTTATTTTTGTATTGCCTTTGCAGACACTGGCAACCAGTTCTGTCACCTTTGAAATCCAAGAAAATTATTTGGGACCACATGAAATGAACCACTTTCCATAAATGTAAAACACACTGCTGTTTTTCACATTCATGTGTATTTTTGTTCATGGGACTAAACAGGGCCAGAGAGAAGCAAGTAAGAAGAGCCAAGAGAAAAGGGGTTATGGAAATTCTCCTGGATGTTCTTGTCGTAAGCCCTCCTCTACTATCACTTGGGCAACCCAAGTAATCCCACAGGAGTCAACAATGAAACTTGCTTTTTCCGAGTGTTAATGAAATAAGACCTTTTATGCTACCATCCTTTGTTCATGGAGGGGGAGGGGATGTGTGTAGACTCATGGACCTCATCCTTAAAAGTCAGACAGACGAGGAAAAAGTTAAAATGCTATGCTAAAAGAAAATCATATGCTCCTGTGTTGAAAGAATTCAGATTTTCTTCTAGGGACAGGCCTATGGCTTACTCAAAAGTCTTTGACTCCCTCTGCCTGTAGGGCATAAATCCCACATTTTACTTTCCTCCACCTCTCCATCACCATCCTACAGTATGGGCACTGTACGCCAAGTCTGTCATGTCCAGGTCTGTTCCTTCCTATAAATTACATATTCCCAACTGAGCTCCATGACTGTAAAACTGTTGCCAACCAACATCTGTTTATCTGACTCCAGTGAACCTTTTATTTTATTTGAAGATCAAAACTGAGGAAGTTAGATGGAATCTTTAGTCCTTCTTTCACTGAAGTGGTTCTGAGAACTGCTCATACAGTGTTTTCTGATTTGCTTTACTTTATATTCTGCTTTGCTTTATTTTATATATTTTTCCCTTTTTCCCTCTTTTGATTTTTTTTGGAGTGGTTTGTATACTAAAGCAGCAGTTGAAAATCCACATGTAAGTGAATGTCAAGAATCAAGATTTACAGTCTGTTAATGTTCCTTCAAAATGTCTTCTGATGTAAGAAATAGAAGAACACCTCTATCTTTTCAAGCAGATCATGAGCCTTTGTTCCAGCCAGCCAGTTTCTTTGCTGATAGGGTTATGTTTTGTGGCCATGTAAACTCCATACAAGCGTGTTTTTGACAAGCTGTCAGGACAAACCATCTGGAGTGATATCTTGGCATATTTTTTTTTCACACTTAAAACACCAACAAGAGACAAACAATGTAATGATCATCTTGTAAAGTGATGTCTTAGAATCAGAACAGCAGGGAAATGAATGTGTTAAGAATGCTGTTAAGCATCTATCCCAGGTGGTAGAATAATTGAAGGTGTTTATTGGGGATTTGTCATGAAAATAATAAGTCACTTAAGACAATGTTGCTCTGGAAAAAGAAAAGGTTTTGAACTTCATTAAGATAAAATTTTTGGACCTGGCATAATTAGTGTTATTTTCTAAAATTAAAACATTAGGATGGCTCTTTCTGTCACCATGAAATATTTTTGAGAAAGCAAAATACAGGTGTCTTCTAAACGAGTATGAAAGTATCCAGTAATGGATTCTGAGTTCAGGGAGATGCAAATGCATTTCTTGGGGAGAGAAGGGATTTCCCCCACACTTCTCTCTGCAAGAAAGTAGTATTGTTAGGGGTGTGGTTTTTTTTTTTTTTTTTTCCTTCTAGAATACTGATTACCGTCACCCTGGGGATACTCTCCTTAGAATTAAACCATAGTTTTGGGTGCCCTTGGGGACTGACTCTTACTAAGAAATGCTCAATAAGCAATGGCACCAAGGAATACACACTCTTATCTGAGGCTGTGCAAGGATCCATGATTTGTCTACTATTAAATTTTAATAAATTAATGGATGCTACTGCACTGACTAATTGGCCATTGTGCTATGAAGACCTGTGTCGGTGAATTCATGTCTTCAGTGAAGAATAAAATTTTTCACAGCTGGGATACATTGTTCTCACTTCGTGTTTGTGTAACATCTCTCACAACGGGGTCTTGATTCCACTTTTTGGTCCATTGCTATACATAAGGATAACAATTAAAATTACAGTACTGTAATTATCCACCATAATAATTTTCTGCGAATGCCTTTGTTACTTTTACCAAATAGACTTTACAGTGTGTATCAAAGAAATAAACACTGAACCATATCCTTCCACAGCTTTTTGAAATTGTCCCTTAAAACATGTCTGTTTAACATCTGACTGTCAGGCTCTGTTTAGCCTGAGAAATCCCCCCGGGGCTGAGCAGCTGAGGTATGATAAACCAAAGGTACTGTGGGAATTGTTTCCCTTCATGATTAACTCCCCGCTCAAAGGCTGAATGAACAGGTACCTCTTCAGCAGAGGTCTGTTAAGAGCTGGGCATGTTCAGTTCCTTGTAGGATTAATCCAGAAATTCACAGAGTTGGGGTAAAAAAGGAGTCAAAATCCAGAAGTCCTGAGATCAGACCACAGCAGAATTTTGCAGTCCTGGAGATCTCCAGCCTGAATGCCTGAATCCCTGAAAGGCAGTGACTCCTGGGAACAGGGAAGAAGCCCAAGGTACTGCGGTGCAGGTTTGACTGGACACCCAAGTACCTCTCAGCACCTTCTGCAAGTGTTACTGAACAGAGACATCTCATAGCTCCTGCTGTGTTCATACCAAGTGTGCTTTCCCAGTGATGCAATCAATCCCTCAAGCCGTTCAATGGGTCAGAATACAGGACCATGTAGTCCTATAGGACTTTAGGTTGCAAACTACAGAAGTAATTAATTCTCAGACAAAGGTTTGTAGCAAAGATCTCTCCTCAGTATCTATAGCACAGCTGGATATTTTGTTTATGCATCTCTTTTTAACAGCCTTCTTATTTTTATGGCACATTTTTTCATCTCCCGTATTCCTGTTTATTCCATATATTACAAATTTTATGTTGTGCTTTACCTAGTGGATCTGAACTCCGACATTTTTGAAACTAAAGCCCTATTGCCATAATTTAGATTTTCAATTTCTTGTATTTATTTTCATTAATCATGGCTTTCTTCACAGGTGGTTTCTTGTGTTACCTTTTTATTGATGTGAGAAAAACACAGGTTTTTTTTCCTCTCATACATTTACTCTCCCCATCTGAATTACGTCTGTTGCATTTATAAATGACCATGCCTGCAAGGCACTTGGGCACTTAGATGAGAAATGCTGATGAAAGATAGAGCTTTGAGACACTCATGTCCATTTGAGGTTAATTTAGGTAGCATCCACAGCTCATGGATTTCTATCTATCTGCATCCAAATCTCTGTGTGGTTGTGTTCTGCTTCTTGCATTGCAAATAGAACAGGACAAAACCAAAACAAACCAAAAAGAGAGGGAGTAGTATACAAGAGTATAATAAGAAAACAAGTGAATGGTCAAAATGGTCTAGATGTAGCACATTTTTCTCCATATGCTGAAAGAAAAATGTCTGTTCTACTTTGGGAGAAGACATATTACAAGCATGAACACCAAATAAGGTATGTATATAGAACACAAAGCTGGCATTAGCTTCTACTTCTCTGTCCTCTTGATGCTGATCAAAAGGTCTAGAAAAATAAAAGGGGGCGGTGCTGAATCTTAATGTACTGTGACAGAGCTTATCTAGAAGGACTCTTCTCATCATATTTGGTGATTGGGGAAAAAGAGGATACACTGGATCACAGGAAAGAAGTAAAGGGCTGTGCTTGCATCAGCAGAGCTCACAGCCTGACCTCCAGCCCATGGTTTCTGCAAACTGCCAGAAGTCCTTCAGTCTAAACTCACTGGGATCTGACAAGACAGGGCTGAACCACAGATTTTTTTCATCAATAATGTTCTTGTACTGCCTTAAATATCTAAGAGTAAAAAGGTACATGAGGATAGCACACAATCAAAACTCAGATCCCTTATACTGAACTCCCTTTATAGCCCATGTGACAAATTAGTGACCTGCATGTCCTTCATCTTCCATATTCAGATCCCTGCTCCATTTGTTTGGGTCACCTATGGATGCTGTTTCATCCCTCCTGTTACAATTGAATTCTGGTCTTGATCTGTCAAGACTGAAATACATTCTCCTTTTTTTTGAAGTAGGTTTGGATCAGAGTCTCTGGAATGAGAGTGGAAGTTTAATGGGAGTCTTTGGCTTTGGAAAGAGAGAGGAGAGTAAAACAGCTGCCAGTAAGCCTGGACTTTCTCAACTGATGGCTATTGTGGGAGCATATATAGGGCCCCTTGCTGTCACTGTGTCATTCCTTTTTCCTGTTCAGTCTAATTTGATAGAAGCAGATATTTTTCTCTCTTGGTGCAGGATGTGGCACATTTTTCACCTTGCAGTAGCATACAAACCAAAACCATTAACACAGCCAAAGACCATCATAGCAGCATGGCAGGACCATAAAAATAAGTCCACCTCTGCTCTGGAAATGGCTTGATTTTATTTTCCTCCTGCCATGTTGCCGTAACAAATAGGAGCACACCTACAGACCTGTGGGAAAGGCATCCATTATTTCTCCACACAGGTTCAGCACAAAAATTGAGCTCAGCCTTTGTGCAGTCCCTTTCAGTCTCCTTGTCCATTATTAATCCAGAGATTTACTATTGCTTGGGTTGTACATTTAGTGCATTAGCTGCTCAGGGTTGGATCTTACCTGCTTGCAGAGTCTGTAGTAAAGCACCTGCCTTGTCTCTTAGAAGCAAAAATCTGATCCTAAATAAGTAAGCTCAGAATAAACATATTTACTCTGCTCCTAATTCTCTACTGTATTTGTCCCAAACAATTTCATGAATGCTGGAGGATATAAAGCTGTCTTGAGAGCAGTCAGAAACTGGTTTTTGGTAGATACAATTTCCGATTCTCGCCCATATTTTCTTCATACTTCAGGCGAAGAAAAGTGTGAGTATTAACACATTGCTAAAGTGCAATCCCATGTGAAGGCACAGAGTAACACAATGCTTTAGTGAGGTATATCACTTAGGAAATGTGTCTACAAGTATTGAGAGAAATGTATTCAACATGAAGAATAAGAATGCCATGTAAAATGAACAGTTAAAAATTTTGCATGGGCCTTTCACTGGCATGCTAATCCACACTGAAGAGAGCTGGGCTGTATCCTCGTATTGCTCCAGGGTGACCTGGAGGCACTCTGTGTCCTCTCCTCTCCTTTTCCTCTCCTGGCTTTTTGCTACGTCCATTTGTATGCACACTGGGATGCAGTGGGACTCTGATTAGGCTGTGCTGTAATAGAAATAACAGGTTGATTAAAAAAAATATATTTTTTGCTTCATTTTACTTGAGGATCTGTATGTCATAATGCTTATGAGTGTGGAGAAGAGTTTAAAAGTTCTTGAGCCCAAAATCTAACATCAGAAGTCAAATCAAACACACTTCTTCCCGCTTCCCTTTTGAAGCCAGTCGTGTGGTTTTGGGACCCTTGATCCTCAGTTTTACTGAAACTGCAGTCCAAGAAGTTGGAGTGAAAACCATTTATAGTTTAGCTTAAAGAAAGACTGGTCTATACATGTAAGATAAGTCCATACAACTCTGTACTCTTCTGCAAAGCTTAGACAGCCAAAAGGTTGGCTTTGCACTGCCTGCTCCATCTTGGATAAACTTCCCATCTACTGGGCAAGCAAATGAAAACCCACTTGGGAAGGTGCTTCTCCATCAGCTAACAAAGAGTCTGACATTGTCAGCCTTATCAGAGCTGCCAATGTGCAGAAGTGGGACTTGGGCAGCACATCTTCCTGGCTGGGCTGCATGCAGCTGGCGATTCAGCTTCCCAGATGCCTTGGGTGCGCTGATGATTTATGCCAATGGCATATCTTGGCCTTTGTAATGGAAAAACCCCTCTAGGCCATCTCTTAGCATTTCAAAGAGCATAGGATTATTCTGCAATTCTACAGTTTGAGTGAGAAATCGCAGCACAAGGTGGATCCCTGTTGCTGGCAGAGGTGAGTTCTGGGTCTCCCATGGCAGTTTGCCTGAGCCGTGCTGCAAACAGCTGCCTCTGCCCTGCCCTTCCCCTGGCCCAGCAAAGGCTGGCTGCAACCAGAGATTGGGTCCTGTTTTATGGTTGTCCAGCCAGCCTGGGAAGACCTGGCACAACACAAATATCAGCCAGATTGGCCCTGACAAGTATCATATGCTTTCCTGCACCCGTTAACCGCCTGCTTTTCTCTCCAGCCTGGCTGTCACTCAGCCTGAGGAGCAGGTGCATCAGCATCTCTGTATAACTGCCTAAGAGGCAATAAATAGTCAGATTTGCCAGATCTAATTGTCGTTCAGCAAAGTCAGGGACAGACAGCCTTGTCTTTACACTGCTGAAGGTAGGCTCTGCCCTTTCTCCCCTTCTCATGGCCAGTTCCGAATGTGTCATACAATGGTTATTGAGAACTTCCTTTAAATAATTTCCCTGTGGTTGGAAGATGCCCCAGTGCTCACATTACTCACACTTGTCAAAACTGGGCAAAGATAGTAAAACATCCCTCTGGTGTCCTGAGGCTTTGAGCTGTCTTTCCACATGCTCTACTTGGCTTAAAGTACCCTCTGACTCTGGGTTTCAGGATGAAGAGGATGTTTGCATGCCTGAGGGAGAAATACTGTCCAGGCAGGACTCCTGAGCCCTATTCCTGCTCCTCTGAGATGTGAAAGACTTGTAGGAAAATTAGATTTTTGACTACAACACAGTCTTGCACCAGTTAACACCAGCCTATGATCCTGACTTTACATTATTGACCTAGTTTACCCTGGAACTCACTTGGAATCTACTCTCAGTGTAAGATCATTACATGCGATAACTTTCTATTTTTTTAGTTTAACAAAGTACAGGTATTAAGATAACTGGAGCCTTAGCTTGTGTACATGAAGCCAAAGGCTACTGTTGGGTGCCTGTGTTGAATTAGGTGCCTAAATAATTTGAAGGCATCTAAGATATAGTCTTGTTCAGGTTAAAATATGTTCTTAAATTGCATAATTACACAGCATCTGGTCCAATACAGCCTTGATCATGAATAGCCTTTGGAGAGAAGGCATGGGTAGCAACCTTGTTATTGTCTGCCAATCATGCTGTGTAATTAATAAATACACTTCCTCTCACAAGGCTATAAAGTAGCTCTTTCCACTGAGTCTGATCCTGGGTTGGGACATGCAATTTAAGGGCAAAGTGCTATTATTGCTAAACATTAGTGTAGAGATTACCTTTCCAAAAAGTAATCTCACCTCTGCCCCCAGTAAGGAATCTCGGTAAGGCAGTGCACATTGCTCATCAAACCGGCCAGCCCCATAGCAAGGTGTTTTGTTTACCCTGGTGCCCTTGCTCCCTTGCTGTTTTTATTTTGAAATAACTCATACAGCTCAGCTTTATCTCAGGTGACATCTGGATTTCATTTAATGCACTGCTGTAGCACAGGTTCAGTCTGACTCCTTCAGGACTGCTCATCCAGGCACCTCTTCCAGAGTAAAAATACCTATAATGAGAGTGCAAATCAGGTCCCCACAGCTACTGGGCAGGAACATGGGAGCCCTCTGTGACAGTCTGGCACTACCCCAAGCCACACACCCCATTTAGCTGGAGAGGAGGATGTCACTCAAAAGGGAAATGCTTCAGCATGGAACCAGTTCTAAGAGGCTGTGGTTCAAACTCTTTGTGTGTAAATTGGTGCAAGAGATTAGCAGTTCACTACTACCTGTGATTCCCATGATGAGACACAATTCATATGAGACAAAGTCCACAGGGACTCTGCCACTTTCCCACATCAGGACGGTGATATTTCCAGCTCTGGCCACTTCAGTGAATGTTGCTTCTTCATTGTCTTATAATGATGGTCCCTTGCCTCTGCAGTGCTGCCACTGTGCTGAGAAAAAGACATGGGATTTTTTACCAGCATATGAGCTGGACTTACCAGCTGCTTTCTGTTAATCCTGCTGTGATCCTGGGGAAAGCACTGGTTAAACCCAAAGTAATATTATTGTTCATGGTAATTTTGTTATAAGTCATAGTAACTTTCCCTGTAACGTAAAGCATTATTTTCACTACATTAGATATTCAAGATGGAAGAGCTCACTACTCATAGCAATTAACAATCAGCAAGATATCCCTGAGCTGGGCAAACATCCCTGCCACTGGCTGCCATCAAAAATACAGTAAGACATGCTGTAGAGAGCTTTGACTCAGGTGATGATATTGGCATGTACATTGTAGATATCAATGTTAATATAGTGGGAGGCTCACTCGTGGCTTGTGTTGGGCTCCTTATGAAAGGTGAGACTAGCAGGGTGTCTGTGGACCTGAGGTTGTGCTGAGCCATGGACAGCACCTCCGATCACTGACAGGATTGCTCAGGCAGGAAAGGTCTTTTGGCAGGGATGCTCTGGGCTGCTGCATGCCAGCACACTTGCTTCCCTTGCATTGCTCCAGTGTGTGCACCATGATGGGACCAAAGGCTGATGTTTCTGGTTTTCCCAAGGATTATTTGGTGTATGTTTTTGTACAGCAAGATGCTAAAGTGCTGTAGATAAAGCAGACAGAGCATGTTTTATTCCCATTCATTTGTAGATGCTCTAGCAATCAGCTCTTCACTGTGATTATTCACAGGACCGGTTGATGCTAAGCAGAGAACACTAAGCCCCAAGATCACCTTCAGCATTAAGAACAGGAATGAGGAGAGAAAACCAAGTTGGAACAAAATGAGTCTAGGAGTTTCTTCTGAATGCATGGAGATTAATAGCCACCAGGAAGGAAGAGAATATAGGAATGGGATGTATCAGAGATGGAAACAGAAGTTCATTATCATCTTCCCCTTCTTAGTTCATGTGGAGCCTGTGTGAAGTTAGGAAAATTGTCTGTCACCAAGACAGTGTGGTCATGTAGGTCACTGGAGTGATGCTCCAAGGAAATTCCCCGTTGAGTTCAGCAAACTTCAGGTGTTACTCTGTGGCATACAATTCCATTCCCTTTCCTACTTCTCTGGTAGTAATTTCTTCCCCTACACACTGCAAATTCACAGCCTCCTTGTGTGTTACCACAATCATCTCTTTCCCCTATCTCTGTATCTTCATAAATGTCCTGCCTCTGAGGTGGTGATGTGGATTCAGACAGACATAGGAGGAGGATAAGGGTTGACTTGAACAAATATTCCCAGGAAGTTTCCTAGGAACATGTGTGCAGGTGCTTAGGTGCAATAGGGCAAGGAGGCAACTGAGTGGGAAAAAATGAGGAAAAAAGGCAGAGAAGGCAGACCGTGCTTGTTTGCCATTCTTGGTTTCTATACTAGCTGTGGAGAGGTGAATTTGGCCTTTACTGGGCACTTGGCGTTTTGTTACACTTCTGCTCTCTGAAACAGTGTATTTCAGTAATCAATAAATGTGAGTTCTAGGCACTGCCACAGAAGAAATGCTAATAACAGAAAGGGTGAGACTTCAGATCTGATGGGCTTAAAATTGCTAGTGCCTAAGACTGAGTAAAAAACCCCCTGGTGCCAGACAGGATTTGTTTGGGTGGGTAATCCACCTGTGGCACTCTGCTGATGGCTGCCTTGTTCCAGCTGTGTACCTTCCACTAAAAAGCTGTAAATTATTTACAAAGGCAGCAAATTAATGCCAAGCAGCAGCACCTTAGTGCTCAGTGAGTCATCCATAAAACATGCTTCCTTGAGTGAGGGTATGGTGTGCTCGTGGAAAGCAGGCTGAGGAGGGAAGGACTGTGAGCTGAGGAACTTGGGATGGCAGGCATAGGAATCTTCAAGAGAGCTGGAGAAGAGGAGGGTGTACGTAATTCAGTCAAGCTTCCCAGGTGCCCAGTGGTAGGGAAAGACAAAGTATAAGAAAAGAAGCAGCATCACTTTTAAGATTTGGCAGGAGTTATTGGAGGTGATGTTGGAGAAAATGGTTTATTTTATTGTTCCCTTTCAAATATGTTTCTATGCATATGGAGTATGATAGTAAAAGTTTTTGCCTTACTGAAAAAACAGCAGGAACATTAAGTAGCCCTGGCCTTGGAGTGAAATGTGCTCACAGCTCCCTGCTGTGCTTGACTCTGCCTGAAGATTCTGATTTCAAGTGTGCTGAGCTGTTAGAGCACCTTTGCTCTGAAGGCAGTCACCTCACACAGCAGTTCCCATTTGTGCTGGGAAATCCTTGAAGATCTTGCATATCCCCTAGTGAAACTCCCCTCACGGCCAGTGACATGAAGATAGTAGCCTTTTTTGGTCTGATAAAGCCCTCAGGTGTTGCTCACTTAAAAATCCTGTGGCCTGGAAGAAGTCACCGCATCCTTGGCTGAATTTAGAGACAGAACCAACATACCAATTTGTCTATTGATGTAACAAGTGAAATACCCTTTAATTTGGTAAAGTTTGTCATGGTCCTCAGGCTTTAATACAATCTCTTTTCAGAAAAATCTGTCTTAGTGCTGGGTGGATGTTGGAGCAAAAAATAGAAGCCACTTTGAAAGAAAGCAAAACACTTCTGTTGGATAACTAGCAGGCTGTGGATCAGCATGGAAGGTCTGGTTTAGCAGTGCAGGAGTAGAAAGTTATCTGTGCCATTAATGGGTTACCTTGTGGCTAGTGCAGTGTTGCCCCAGAACTTATCTTCCTATCCCTTTGTTCAGGGATTACCTATAGCAAGGAGCTAAAACCCCTCAGCAGGTTGTAAGTGTTTAAGAGTGGGGAATTTGCTCTGTGGTCTCGAAGTGCAGACTCCAGTCACTGACTAGGACAGCTGGGCCCTTTCTACCCTGCCCATGGTCCATGCTCAGAATAATTTCCAAGTTGTCCACAAGACAGTAGTTCAGGAAGGCTGTTCTCTGCAATGTATACATGTGTACAACTCTGTAGCAGTAAGCTAAAGAGCTTTCTAAGTGTCTGGAGACTTCCCACAAATGTTACAGGCTGGGAAAAGACTTCACAGAGGGGAGAAAAAACAGACATCACTAATGGAAAAGGAGTACAGAGGAGACTTCTATCAAACTCTGCATGTCCAGATCAGTTCAGAGGTATTACTTTCTGTGAGCCAAGTCTGAAAATCAGTGCAGTTTAGTCAGGTTTGGGGAACTCTTTTTTTTTTTTTTTTGCCATCAGACCAAGCTCTTGCAGGAATACTTGAGCATTAAGCAGTTAATTAAATCTGACTGTCCTCACAAATAGCATTAGAATGATGGCACTTCAGAATCCCAGTATGCAGCTGAGGTTTGTGTGGGCAGTTAATTCCTCTTGCCCTACCCTCCCATGATTTTCAACAAGTTCTCTCTGGGTTGTAATGAGGTTAATGATTGCTGGTGCCTTTGCCCATTTATTAAATTAATGGTAATAACAAATGTCTATGTCTTCATTAGGTGATATGGAAATGACTTTACTCTGAAGCTGGATTGCTGCAGCTTGACAGCTTTGCTGGGTGGGTGGACATGGGGGTTAGTTACTCAGTTTATTATGTGTGCAGCACAGAATTGTTCTCACCTCCTGGAGCTCTCAATCCTGTGAGTATTCACTGCTAACTTTCCCCAGCAATAAAGCAAAAAAAGGTAACATTCTAAAGAAATAAAAATAGGTTTTACATTGGAAGAGTGTGAGATACTGTGTTTGGTTTCAGCCTCCCAGAATTAAAGGAAACAGAATCCTGTTCACCAACATTTGTCTTCTTGTTTTAGGAATGTAATTTGTTATCTCCAGTACAAGCATCTGGTGGGGTGATGGCTGGAGACTTATTTCATCTGGCAACTGGCTAAGAAAATCTCACAGGATCTGCAAGACCTTCATTGTTCAAGATCTTCATTGTTCAAATGCAGCAGGAAGTCCTGACTTCTTCTGAAAGGGATCAGAGAAAAACAAGGGAAGAGTAATGAGGATTTTGAGTTCTCTTTTACTGATAATTTTGCACCAGGGTCTTCGGGGTAGTTGAGTACATTTGGTGCCCTTAGATTTACAATAGAAGCAGACTTCAGCTCTCTTTCTCTATAGTTTCAAGTATCCAGATTTCTGCCACTGAAGGTACTCCATTCAGCTGAACACAGTGTTCAGAGTGACCTCTTGAGCGAAGCAGGTACTACCATGATTTCTGATTGTTGGATGTTTTCCTTTTCCCCCAAACCTCCTAGGTAAAACTCACTGTAGAAAAAGGAGTGAGAATTTATTAATTTCTGTTTACTCCTCCTCTGCAGTATCACCCATTCCTTCCTATAATTTTGTGCAGTGAACTTTCCTATACTCAGAGCCCATTGCATCCCATCCTCAGACCTCAGTCTGAGTTACCTCTGGGAGGCTGTCTAACATTTGATCTGACACAGAGCTAGAGATATCATATGAGTCTTCTCCGTAAGTTTTTCTTTTGGTCTTAAAGAAATCTTTAAGTATTTCTTAGATAAATACTCTCCTTAAATATTTGATGCCACAGGGATTATTTCACATTTAAACAGCTGGGACCATAAATCAATGTTGGCATTGGATTATGCTCAGAATGAGTGCTTTTTGGCTGCAGAAATGCAATGCTATCTGAGTCCATAGAAGTTCACTGACTGTAAAATACCTTGATATTCTCCATGCTTGGGTTTTATCTCTTTCTGATGTTTTACTTGAGTTCTCTGTCCTGTAATAAAACTTGTGTCCTAGATCACTTGAGCAACAGCATAACATCTGTAAATAGGTACAGTACTGAGGTTGTATCAAGCAGGCAGGTTTTAAGTCCAGCATGACTTGCATTATCTGTCCTGCACCAGCTGATATTTGGCAGTAATTTGTGACAGTCAATTTAATGATACCTCACTCATTGCTAGTCTTTGCAGTGTAGCAAATGAGCAATGTGAGATAAGTGAAGCACCAAAGCATAACCTTTGTAATTAAAGTCATGCTAGTATTATTACTGTGTTTCTTTTTGCTTACTGTTTAGTGGCATGGACACTAAGCTGTCTTTTCCTTTGTTCTTCACTCTGGAGACCAAGTATACACAGGGGAGTTCTGAAATATTTTGAGTAGAGCAGAGAGGGGCTCCTGGAGCTGCATTGCTCTCTATCTCCTGATGCAAACATTATTCAGCCTCTTTGCCCTGTTGTAGTCTTAATGGTTGTCCAGGCCGAGTCTTCTGTTGTACTTTTATGAGCCAGGAGAATTATAGTTTAGTGTATAGACCATTATTTCTGATGTTTCCTTCCATTTTCAAGGCAATATATATGCTCTGCAAATGCAGCTGCTGACCAAATGCCTAGGTATTAAGCTCTGAGTTGACCCTTTGTTAATAGGACACAGATTTTTAAGAAACTATGAAACCAATCTGATTTTTCTTGTCCTGGTCTTTATTGTAGGAAATTAGTCATGAAATGCAGAGAAGTGATGGAAGGATAGTAAAAGTGTTCTGCCTTGAAGAATGTCCTTATTTCTTAGTCTCCAGCAAGCTGAGATTTAGTCAGGAGGATAATGTAGAACCTAAATCTTCAATCTGCTCCTTTTATATTCTATCCTCACCAGTCTGCTTTCAATCACACAAACCCTCAGCAATGTCTTTTTTAAGACCTGGTTAGCAAACACATGGGAAGGCAGAGCTGGCCACAGCTGCAACATTGATGGACTTCACACAGGCAAATGTGTCATTTCTCCTGCCTAGCTGAGAAATTAAAATGGTCCTTTCCCCTTGCTCTCAATTTTATGGTGTGTTGCTCCATCATAAAAAAATCAATTAAATTGCAACTGATGGAGGCTGGCCCAGAGAGTTGTTTCTATTTGTGTCACCCCAGGCAGGTACTGGCAGCAGAGCCAGAATGCAGGAGGGCCGTGGAGCACAGCCAACTCACAAATGGGATATCCTACTACAGGAATCCAGACTACTGCACGGAGCAACTCTGCTTTCCCTGATGACCCCTTATGGCTGTAACTCTGCTTTATCCTAATTAGGCCAGTGAGGGGATTGTCTGGCTTTATTATCTCCAAAAATGAGTGACCATAACCTTGTGGCTGCTATTCTGCTCAGAGGACAGAAATAGTATCAACATTGGCAGCTAAAACTGAGGGAGCAGAGCACCAAGTGACCTGTGCATTTTAGTATTCAGTCACTCTCTAAGGCTGAGAAATTTGAGATAGATAGGGGTGTAGCATTTTTTAATCTCCTTTGTCATGGTGTCAGTGGCGTGAATTAAATTCTTGTATTCTTTGATTTTTCTAGTAGCTGCCTGATACTGTGTTTTTCCTTCCTATAAACCTATATTATTGCTTAGAGAATATGAAATATTAAGACTTAAAGTGGCAGTATAGTTTGTTTTAAACAACCCACTGTTGGCCTAATTTCTTTCTATTAAAAATGTTTTCAACACTTTTAGAATGAAGTTTTTGTAAGCATACTTCATTTTGCTATTGCGTTTTCCTCCAGGGGTTTTTGCAGTTCCTGTAAATCTTTGAAATCTGGGCTGGGCTATTGCATTAATAAAAGAGACGTTAGTAAGAAGGTAATATGTGAAACGTAAAATATGGTCTTTCCCACTGCTGAATTATTTATCACCCTGTCTTTATCTCAGTCTAGGAGTGTTCTCATGCTTACTATTTTGATCCTCTCCCCCATCCCACTGTGGGAGAGAGTGTCTATGTGGAGCTGAGTTCCTGGCAATGCAGCATAATACAAAAAGAGGTTTCAAGTGAACACTTTACCCTCATGTGGCTGCTGTGAAGTGGTTGACATACGGTTGTGAGGGGGTTTTATTCCTGTTGTTGTAAAGTCTTCTTTTAGTTTGTGCCCCCAAAACACATTTAGTAGAGTACTTTGGTCAGACAGGTTTTTAAAACTGGATGGAGTCCATAATTTTTCTGCAGAAGTGATTAACACCTTCTTTTATACAGCAACATTTGTTTGCTTACTGTCAATCTTTTTAGGTTTTAGAAGCCATAGATTGCCAAGGTATACATGTTTTCAACATAAGCACTATATTTAAAGATTAATGTTAGAAGTCTAGCTTTTTAATACTGGCATTTTCTGAACATAACTCAGGGGAGATGATGGCTAGTTCAAGTGTTAACTGTTCTCTGGAACCATTCCTCAGGTATGTTCTGTGCTGCTGTTACAGCCTCTCATATCTTCCCCAAGATCGCTGGTCAACAAACAAACCCATACAGGTTTTATCTAAGGAAGCTTTTAATGTCACCCTTGACATGTATCTCTGACAACCCTGCCATTACAGATCCATAATTCATTTGTCTCAGTAAACTTGAGGCTGAGTCTTCCAAAACTTTTACTTCCTTTTCATTTTGGGGATAGATGTGTAATCTGGTGTGTCATTTATCTGACACAAGGAGATGAGAAAAACCCTAGTCTTGAATTCCTTCTCTAATGGGTATTTTATTATTTAGCTTGTATCTTACTCTTGTGAACGAGGCCTGACTGGTTCAATGCAGAAAGCTGTTTCCGAATTGCCTTTGCTTTGATTTAGACAGAAGTTAATGACACCAAGGAAAAAATCTGTAATTTTTTTAAAGAATTGTTGATTAATGCTAATAAATAACCTTATATAGAGTGTCTAATCTTTCTGAGGGGAGGGTTTTGTTTCCTGTTGCCTTTAGTGTTGGGGGCATGAGTATTTAAACCAATTTAAATGGCTAATGTGGAGAGTTAGGTAAGGATTTACTAAATCAGTAAATCTTTCAGCAGACTGTTTTTCTCTGTCCTCGCATATTTTGAGTCACAAGTTAACAATACCCGCAATGCAAACGTGAAGCTGGCCTAAGGAACTGGTTTTAAGTTTACTAATACAGTTGATATTTGTGGAACCACAACAAACAGGTCAGCAAACTGAGAGAGTGCCCAACTGGAGATATAGGAGCAGAAAACAGGACTGGAATGGGGCAGGGTAGGATTGCCCTGTACTCTACCATGGAGTTGGCATTTGTGAAACTGGAGAAACTGTGCAGGGGAAATTAAATTCACTACAGTCCCTAGGATGCATGCTGACCTGGCTGCTTTGAAGCTTGCTGTGCTTTTGAGATGACACTTCCTACCAGAAATTTTGCATATCTGAAGAGGAAGGAAGGCAAAGAAATTGCAGTTGCCCCCAAATACAGACACAGATCTGAAGGGATATTACAACAGTATTTGCTCTGCTGCTGCTTCTGAGCTTGTTTTTTCCCCCTCATTAGGAGCAGGAGTGGAGACAACACACCTATGGTAAACAGAAATAAATTAGATCGGGATGTTATAGGTCATTTTTCAGCTACTGCAAAAAATGCTCTTGTCATTTTGAGTGGTTGCAGAAAAGCTGACATCTCAAGATATCTTTGTTTTACTCGTAGTAATTTAATTAGTTTCAAGCTGTTGAGTAAACATTGATTTTAAATTTAAAAAACTCTACATCCTCTTTTAAATACTGATCCTTCACCTTTTCTAGGTGGAAGGGAAAAATTATTTGCTGCACAGGTTTAAAAACATTCTTATTGGTTTTCCTTCTAACTTGGCTAGTAACAAAATCCGTATTTATATACCAAGGAAGAAACGCTCTAGCCTCTGTATTAAACTGATTGTAGTTAAACACTGATTCCTGCAGCAGTTGCTTTGAGATTTCAGTGTTAAGTCCCAGGGAAAACGGGAAGTTAGTGAGACTATAAGTTGGAAAGTACACTGAGGATGAAGCTGCTAACAAGAGAAGTGACACTTTTACTGGTATTATTAGCAGTAACATCAAAAGAATATGCCCCAAATCTGAGCTAACAGGAGTCCTCTGTGACAGCCACTCAATATGCATACACATGATGGAAAAAAAATTCCTTCCCAAGTAAATTTACGACAAAAATAGCCAAGATGAACAGAGTAAACTTTTTCAGTCTCACTTTTAGGCACGATGAACTAAGGCAGAGAATTACTGAATTGATGGAGACAGGGCTTTCCTTTTTACAGGGAATCTACAGATTTGGGTTTTTGTCGTAAATCCTGCTCAGTTTTTTCAACCATAAGAGTCCATTTCTCACATGGAAGTGGCAGAGGTGGCTGTAATTCTGCACAGTTCAGCCCCTGGCATCTCAGTCTAACCACGTAGTGCTTCAAGTGCAGCTTAATGAGAAAGAGCACTTCTTCCATCAGGAACAGAATCCAAGATGTTGTAAACTTCCTGACCAGAACAATTTTACGAGTCTTCTCTTTTTCCCTTGTGGTAATTTTGTTTAAAAAATCTGCTATTTAATCCTGGGTCTCCAGACATCAGAAAACTCACCCAAAGCAGAAATGCAGACCAACCTATTTGCTGCAACCAGGCTATTTTCTGCAGAGTCAGAAAAAAAAAAAAAAAATCAGTGTCTTTTGAATGCATCAACATGACACTATCTGAGAAAATTTTCATAGCACTGATCTGCAGGTCTGCTGCAACTGAGGTGACCTGGAATGACTCAGATATTTGTGATCATGTGGAAGTATCCTTAAAAACTGAGCCCTATAAGTGCACAGTTGTTCTGTAACCTATCTCTTTCAATTTACAAAAACATGGAAGATTAGACCCTTAGGAAAGATGAGGTCTGATAGCAGGCTAGCACCATCAGAACAATTTATTGAACCTGTGTGTTTTCCTAAAAACTCTCCAAGAATTGACTGGTGGAATTGGCCTTGACTTGCACAAAATTTGCAGATTAAAGGGTAAGAGTCTGACCTTTGCATAATAGTCCTGAATTCTCTTGTTTTTTTTGGTTCCATGTGCAGAAAATTTTTCCAAACTCTTCTTCATGAGCTCTAAAACCAGAACCACCCACCCAGCTTCTTTTTTATAATGCTGTAGTATTATTCCAAGAGAATGGATGGCATTTGCTTTAGAAGCAGTTTGGTATGTAGTGTTTCCAAAGCCCTAGAACTGTAGAGAACAACTTACACTGCAGCATTTTTGATTGGAGCTAGTAGGCTATGCCAGCAGAATTAATTAAGGGTGTTAATTTCTTGTATTAGTCCTTGGCTTCTGTGACTTCTCTTCACCTGTACTAACTGTAATTTGTGCAACTTCCTTTAGCTTTGCTTTAAAAGCTATTTAAACCCTGAGTATCTCAGGAACCTGCTGCAGAATATAGATATACTTTGTTGAATTGTTATCCTGTCTCCCAGTAAGAGAGCTTTGTGCTGTTAATTACAGCCTGAAGCTATTGAATGCTACTGCTGTGTTAAAGTGAGTGGAAGGAATGCTCTATGTCTCTGAACACAGGCCACTGAGCACGATGGGCTCTTTATAATCTTGCTAATTCTTTTTTTTTTTGTGATAATTTCACAATTCTTAAGAAACATTTTGTTGTATTAAATGATGTGGTTGAAAGTCCTGATTAATTATTGATGTACTGAGAGCATCAATATGGATCTAACCTACCATCAGATGGTGACTTTTTCCTACACAGTGAAGGTTGAACGCACAGGAATGGTGCGTGGTTGAATTGATGCAGGGTTCATTGCCAGCATTCTTTTGCATATTTTATGAGGCAAGGAAATGATGGGAAAGATGGCTGATTTTCCTCCTGGAAATTCCACCTTTTAACAAATATTGAGGCTAAAGGCAAGCTCTCTTATCCCTGAGAGAAAGTTTTCATGTAAAGATCAATTATTTCACTCTATCCTGTGTAACATTTAGCATTGGGAGGATAGTTCTGTCCTTTTCAAAGAATGTCTGACTATTTTCCTAACTTTGTGAAAGGTGTGATGACTGAAAAGCTTGATCAGTACTCTCCTCTATGTTGGCATATGGCAAGAACTGCTGATGTTTTCCCAGAGCCTTTCACAGCACACCTGCTTGCTGCACAAAGTCATGCTGAAGATCTGACCTCACTGTAAGTACTGTTTGAGAGATAAATGGATGGGTGTCCAAAGTGATCATCTGCCAATCCTGTGCACAGAAAGATAATTTCAAGGTTCTGGAAGGCAGTCTTTCCCTGGCTCAGTGGAGCTTTAAGACAGTGAAGAAAATTGGAAAAGCTTTGAGAAACTGAGGAGCTCCTCTTGCAGGATATGCCCTGTCTTAGTGCTTACATTACCCTTTTCCTATAGAGAGCAAAGAATTTGAAGTCAAAACTTAGAGTAATGGGTTTTTCAGCTGGGACCATGCCCTAAAATTGAGCATTAAAAGATTAATTGAGTAAGAACTAATTAATTTATGTGGACCTCAGTTTTCTGTTTCCTTTCTGTGCACGGGGGAAATTTGGTCTGGCCACTTGATGGTTGAACTATCATTTCTATCTATAGGACAACTTAGAATTTATATTGTTTTGCAGGCTACAGTAAACAAAGGCATTTCCTTCAGAGGAGTTCCTCAGAGGTCAGAGGAACAATGGCTAGATGGCTCTCAGCCAACTCATCTAAGGTTGGCTATAGCTGACACTGCACCATGCAGCAATAGCAGCCCTTGCCTTAAGTCTCAGCATAGTGTCCTCTGATCTGTGTTTTGGATGGCATCAGGAAGCTCAGTAGTTGACAGCAGTATATTTTTCCTTTGTCTGGCAGTCTGAACATTTTCATATAAATACCTTCTCTGAGGAAAATGCACTGAAGATGAGGAGATTATTTATTCTTATGTACTTATCATGGCAGAAGGGCAGCACAAATCCCCTCTGTTATAACCTGCCTCTCTTGAACCTGGTAACAAAGCCTATAAACCTGGAACAGCTTCCAGTGAATATATTATCAAACTGTCAACAGACACAAGTAAGCTCTGCAGAGCCTCCCAGTCAGCTGCAGCCAGGTACTGTCTGTATTAGAGCAGGTTTGTTCATGCACACTCAATGTTATTTTAACTTGGTTTTGTGTTAGATCTGGCTGGTGACACAGGACTCCAACACTGTACTTGATCCATAATATCCAATATAGACATATCTGATAAGAGGTTAGAGGTCTGAGCTTTCCAACAAAGGTGCAGGTGAGGAAATGGAAAAGTACAGTAATCTGCAAATTGAGAGCTACCTCTGTAAACTAAGACACACAGAATCATTGCAAGAACACCATAACAACAAAAACCCAAACCCCTCCCCCCCAGAAAAAAACCCACAAAAATATCCATCCTTTTGAATAACATCATCCTCCAATTTAGATGCAAAAAAATTCTCAGTGCCCACTCATTCACCTCAGCACCCTCTGTGAAGAGGTTAGCTGGGAATGTGAGAGAACAAAAAGGCTAAGTGATCATAGTAAGCGTAAGTAGTTTGTTGAGGCTGTTCACAGTCAAATTGGGTAATAAGCTTTGTATTACATTTTGAAAAGAAAAGAACCCATTCCATATATCAAATTTCATCATGTATGATTCAAGTCCAAGTCACACTCAGAAGGGCTACAGATTTTCATTTTGCTTTAAACTGTGCTATGATTGCTATATATTTAACACCCCACATTATCAAATTTATAGATAAATGCTGCTGCTTTTTTTTATTAATAATTTAAATCAAATCCCTCTGGTTGCTGCTCATTTGTAGAGACAATATTGTACCTCTCCACACTTTCATTGTGACAAACTTGGTTTAGAAATCAAGAAAGGAACACTTGGAAGATATTTATTCTGCCTTTGAGCGTAAACACTGTAAGGTCAGCTTCTGCAAGTTCATTTAAATATTTTCTTCCTACCAGGTAGGCCAAATCTGAGTTTGAACCAAATATTGGAATGACTTAGTGCACCCACACTTTTAAATTCTTGTAGCTAATAAGGGTAATTATTTAGAGACAAGTCTATCTTTCCTTGAATATACCTTCTGCAGCTCAGCTCACCAGCCTAAATCTGGAAGCTGAGGACAGGATACAATGACCAGAAAAGTAGTTAAAAATTTTATTTCCTCTAGTCATTGTAGAATGAATCAGTTTTGAAGGAAAAGCTTATAAACCATAATGAAAGAGAAAACATGCCTAAATTAAGCAGCATCCCTATCCTGTGCCCAAAGAGCTCTGTACTAGGAAAGTTAAAAAGCTTGGGGAGGGTGAAAAAGTAATGAAGATGAGTCTGATTTCTGTTTATGAATTTTTCAACTTGTGTGGCCCAAAAAGGACACGTACAGGGCAGAAAGGCCATATCATGATGGGTTTGGCATCATCCCTGTGCCCAGGACGACCCTAATGTCAGATCCTGAAGGTAGAATTGGAGATGGGGAGATGGCAGCACAGGGAGGGTTACAGTGGCTCACTTAGAAGTAAGAAAAGTGGTGGCTAGACTGGGGCCCTTCCTCACCGTCTGTGCAAGCCTTTGTGCCTGAGAAAAGGCATAACAGTTTTATTTTGAGAATGCTGAGATCTGAATCTTAACTGATGGGGCTGGGGGTTAGGGAAGGGAAATGCAGGCAAATTTAGACTAAATGGTTACTGTAGGTCCCTTTCTACTGAAATAGTCTGTTTATACCACAGGTAACAAGCAGTAGATTCTGCATTCTACGTCTGATTCCTCATGTCACCTCCTTTATAGCCAGGCAGTGCTGAGAATGACCAACTTTGGAAACAACATCAAAGTCTCTTGCTTGAGCCCTATTATGTATGAATCTATAAAAATTTAAATAAGAAAAATAAGTGCTTCAAAGCAATGTGTTTGATTATATTTAAATTCAATCTCTGTCTAAAGGAGATTAATTGTAAGCCTGTCCTTTTGAAGGAAAATAAACAAATATCTTCACAGAATAACTGCAGGAAGCTGGGTGTCTGAGCTTCCCAATAGATTAAATTACAATTTCACTTGTTAGATCTGTTCTGGGACTGCCCCTATCAGGAGTTTGACCTGAAGTAGCAATTTTCCAGTACCATAACCTTAGTCATGCTGATGAATGTCAGACACTTTACTGGGCCTCAAATGACAGGGTAAGATACAAACCACTAAAGTATGAAACATCCTTAACCCGCTTGCTGGGGAGAGGAACCTGTGTGTGCATGGAGCAGGCAGGAGTAACAGAGTAATTCTGAGACCGAGATGTGGGATCGTGACTCTTGCTGCATCTGCCTAGAGCCACCTCAGTTTGGGAAGGATGTTTCTTTTGAGTGTATGTAGTTTAGGTTGTGAATCGGACTGTTTTTTTTCTCAAATTAAGTGGTCTGATGCTCTGCTGCAGCTTGCCACATCACATGGAGAGCTCAAATGCCTGCTTCCAGCTGACAGTGGACTTGCTCTCCCTGTCACTCATGCAACAGCAACAAGTGAATATTGACCTTTCTAGAATGGGTTTAGTACTGGAACACCAAACCCTTCAGAATGTGTCACCAGCCGTGTTTGCCTTCATTTGTCTCTCCAAGCTGCTGTTAGAACTGAGATGAACAAAAAACCCCCAGCAAGCTCATATATATATATATATATATACTTATATGTGTATACATAAAAGTAGATTATGGTCCAGCAGTCTGCGTTAGGATATCTTAGCCTAGGAATTTATTTTTCTGGTTAATTCCCAATAGTCTAATATCATGATCCTTAAAGCACTGTCTTAATCAGTTCACTTTAAAATACAGAGGAAAAAAAGAAAAAAAGGAAAAGAGAGAATGTGGAATTAATTTTTATCAACTTGTTTTGATAATAAGGAGCTATACTGACTCGTAATTCTACTGGTTAGCCCAGATACTCATTTTTTTATTATCCTTAAGTCATACTGAATGTGTCTAAAATAGATAGGCAGATGTTCTTTTTTTTCCTGAGTGCGGTATTAATCTAAATAAATTATATACCTAAACTGTCACCGATATAAGTGCATATGAATGTGAATTAAAAGCGCTATGAATATATTTCAAAGAATGGAGTTGAAGTTGTTATTGGAATGTGTATGGTGAAGTATTATATGTCAATATTTTCTGTAAGAAATTGTGTGAAATACAAATGCAATAGAATATTTATGTAAAGTACTTAAACTGCTTATATCCATTCTTATTCATGTTTCAGTTTTTCTAACTGCTATGTCTTTTTCATGTTTTTGCTTTTTATTTCGTGTAAGGATGACATTACTTACAACTGTAGCTAACTGTAAATTAACAGTGTCATTTGTAGGGGAATTTAGATAAGCTTTTCAAAGTCTGAAGGTTCAGCTTATCCTTTTTAGTTTAGACACTGGGCTGGGTATCTGTTGTGATTAATTTTTTTAAAAAGATGTCTGCAAATAAGACATTCTGGGAAGAAAGATTAAATTGTTAGATGTGAAGATGGATGATTATTGTCTACTTTCTTCTGTTTTAAACACATGATGAAATATGTTGGGACGTTAAGATAGAGCGTTTCATTCAATGTTTGTTATGAAGATTCATTGTAGTCAAATCTCACTTTAGGTAAAATTATTTCCTATTTGCAGAAGTCACAGTGTTCCCTCTATTAAAAAACAATAAAATCTCATAACCTTTGAAAGTTTTTAAAAGGCCAATTCTGCTTGTACATGTGCTCCAAATTGTATCACCTTTTTCAATTTTTAAAAAACTATTATGATTAATTCTACTATTTCTGTGTGTTTCCATCCCCTGCCTTGCTGTGAGTGAAAACATATTTTGCCCAGACAATATGTGTGGGATTAGGACACTGCAGCTGAAGTTGTATTGCTTCTCATTAACTGCTTTCCCTTAATTTTAAAGGAATATGTATAAAATTCATGCCATAGCTGTGTTAGTAGCTGAAGGACCAGCAGATTTTGCTGAAATAGAAGACTATCATAAAGAGAGGGGCCCATTTCTTTCATCACAAGTTGCCAAGATTGGTGTGCAGTGACAACACAGTTCAAAGATGAATTTGTAGAAATACAGGTTGTAGACCTGTCAATAGCAATAGCCATGTGCATTTTATATTCATAAAGTAATACTTTTAAAAATTAAAATATTTTACTGAAATATTATAAACCAAAGCATGATAACAATGTCAAACTGAATCAATAGTTAGAAAGGTGATGGGAAACCATAATTTTTCATGATCACTTTTATTTGTAAGCCTGCCAGCCTACTTAAAACTGGTGAAACTGGAGCAGGAGTCAGACAATGTAGTGAAGAAAAAATCTGGGGCTTGGATGGTGTTTTTCTGCCCCTTTGTTGATTAATTACAGCAGTGAATTCCCTTATTGAGCTCCTATGCTTACATCTGGTTTATGTGACAGCTTTGGAGTGACAGCTCTGAGCCCTGTGGGATGCAGGGACAGGGGTCTCTGGGGTGCAACATCCTCATCTTGCTCTTTGGAATGAGGACACAAGGGCCATGTTTGCACCCTATGGATTCAAACTGGGGAGTGAACTAACAGATATGCAGAATGAATGACAGAGACACCCAGGCCCTGGAGTGGAGCAGTGACCAAATTTCTGGTATTAATGCTCCTTGAGAGCTGAAAGGACCACAAACAAGTCACCACTGGTTTTTGAAAAGGATCTTGTGAATTCAGTGGGGAGGGACTGTTGGCTTCCCTTGGTGTGCGTGCATTGCTACAGCATATGGAGACCTGTTGAACTGAGGAGTTTAGTTTATGGTTTTTGAAATTCAGTGACTGGATGTTCTTAGGTAAGTGGCTTCACCTCTGAGCCTTGGTCTCTCTGCTAAAGTGTGTTGTAAGACTAGAGCTATAAATGTAATTCTGCAAACAGAATGTGCTTTTAAATCCACAGAGGATAACTGCACTGGTAACAGAAAGTGCTACAAGGTGTAGGAAACTCAGCTACTCTCTTTGCTGTAGCTTTCTCCAGGTGAGTTTGATTCTGGACTGAAATGGGTCTCAGATTTTGTGTTGTTGTTTTTCTTTTTTTCTTTTTTTTTGGGTGGAGGGGTGTGGGGTAGGGTTTAGTGTTGATTGGTTAGTTGTCTTTTTTTTTTGTTTTGTTTTGTTTTTGTTTGCTTCTTTGTTTGGGTTTTTTTGGTTGATTTTTTGGTTTTTCAGGTTTTTTTAATCTGCTTTTCCACCTCAGACTTAGAATGTGTTAGATTAGCCTGCTGGTTTCACCTTTCCTTTTCTGCATTCTATTGAGGAATGTGAGTGTCTTTGGGGCACTGTGACATGTGGAGTTAAAAATTACTATAATTACCATGATCCCTGTGGAATTTGAATTGTGCACAGTTTATGCCTCAAGGGGCTTGAATTGTTGGAGAGCCTATTTTCTGGGACAGCAAGAGCTGTGAAATATACAACTCTTGATCTGCACTCAAGATCAGAATCTGATTTGTATGGTTAAGTAAAAAAATGCTGATTTATACAATTTGTTCCTGGGTCATAATTATGGTCTTGAATTAATTGAATAGCCTGGAGGTTTCACTACTGTACATGGTAATGATTACTAAAAATTGATTCTCTCCTATATTTCTTTATTAACTTATCTGAAACTGACATATCATGAAGAACAGCTTTAAATATTGCTGTGCTGAGCAACTTTGTAAATTGCTATTCAAGCTGTTCACATTGGGGTTTTTTTATTTATTTTTTTTCCCTTCATTGACTTTTTTAGGTGATTTATTATTCTATAAGTGCCTGAGCTATACATTTGAGCAGAAACAGTGCGGGGGTGTTCATGTTTCTGCCTAAGGACATTGCTCTGTTAGCCTTCTGGAACAAGATATTCGTGCCTTCCAGAAGGACAAACTGTATTGCACCCTCCAGACGCAAGGACCTGGCACCCCAATGTGACACCCAGCATGGCTGGGCTAGCTTGGTGTGGACTGAGTGCACATGAGAACAGCTGAGTTGCAACCCGCTTTTGGCCACTTTGATGCTGGATTTTTCAAGGTATTTGGTCTCTGCATGGAGTGGGATTAATGTATTGCTACAGTAGTTGTTACTTTTTAACCTTTGCTAATTTTTATGATTCATTGTTATTACATCAATGGGCTTCCCTGGCCATGCTTTATGTTTGTCTGGTGCAGTCACTCAGTAGGCAGTTATGCAAATATAGACGTTGAGGAAATTACATGGAAGTTCTCTGGGAGAAGAAAAAAAATAGCTGTGACAGTAAGACCAGTTCCTCTGAAATTATAAAGAAAATAGTACAGATGGAAGTAACATTACTATACTCTTCTGTTACTATTTTCATATATGTTTAAGTTTTGTTGTTGACATAATAGATATCTTTTCATATGCTCTGAAAAGTGTATTCTCAAAAGGTTTCACTCCAAGTTTGTCCAAATGTTTAATTTAGGTAACAGTTGACCATGGCAAAAAGATAATGTTATAATATTATACCCCTTTCTTCAACAATATTATTTCAAATATCACTCTAACTTTTAGATGGATAGGAAATGAGACATTTGATTCTACTTAGGCAAAATTTTTCCAGTGAAACTTTCCAATCAAGTTACTATTATAAAACTTTACATTTCATCAGATCAGCACTTTCCAGCAGCCTATTGTTTTACTGTGAGGTTTTAATCTGGTTCTTCATTTACATTGAATATTCTAGTTCCCAAGAAAAAATGAAAGCACTTGAATCATGCACATTCTAAATCCCAGAAAAGGATAAGCAATTAGGAAATAGTCTGGGTTTTTTTTTTTTCCTGAGGAACTGGAATAACAATCATAATTCTTTGTTTTAAGTGAATTTCTTCTGAGTTCTCTTGATTTGACAGTGGAAGGAACAGCCCATTTGTGACCTCAGTGGGACTTGTTTTGGCTGCCTCTCAAAGGTGGTGAACTTGCTACCTGCTTCACCTCCAAAACCCACTAAGACTTGGCCTGTGCTGGTCTCTGCCAGAAGCTGCAGGTCAATACTTGCTGCACTCAGGTCTGTCATAGCTAAGAGGGCAGATAAGAGGCTGGCATGGTACTCCTTCTCCTTATCAGCTGCCAAAACGATGGACAACTGATAATGACATTTCTTGCTTTTTCCAAAAGTGGGAAGAACAGTGCCTGGTGCAGTATATTCTTCTCTGTGACAGTACAGATACGCCCATAATCTCCATGGAATCTCATTGTCTGATGGCACCATTGAGGTCTGGCTTTTCATCCCTTGAGACTCCTGTATTTTCACAAATTCCAACTCCAGTCAGAGGACCTGATTTCACTTTATATCTCAATGACAGTCTCACTGTCTTTGTGCTGCTCACTATATGGCACTTGCAGACTGATACTTCCTTGGCTTTGTGAGTTAGATCTGCTCATGAATGGCCCTCTTCTATCTTGTAGTAAGCTGCTCCAAAGAGAAATGAGCGGGGTCAGACGTAAAGGTAATGCCCATCCCTACAGCACCTGTTGACTTTCACCAAAGTAGTTTGCAATTGCATTGGAGAGAAAGAGCTGAATGTGAAGGGATGTAAAGAGAACACGGATGTGTTCACCAGTGGCTGTAGAGACCTGGCAACAATTTGCTGATTGCTTAGGACAGATGTAAGGACAGAGCATGATGCATGTTGTTATAAACTCCAACCTCCCTTCTGCCTTCTCATAATAATGACTTGATGGAGATGTGAGAAAATTTCTTTCCCTTTTGCACCGGAAAAGAAGAATATGACAGAATAACCTCTTTTTCATAGCTGAAATAAAATGAGACTCAATTCCTCTTGGGATATTCATGGAAAATTAGCCCAGTTTGTCTTTCTGATATGAAGTGAATCTTCACACCAATTATTTACACTTCCCCGCAACAATGCCATGTCTTCTCTTTCCTCTTTCTAACCCCTTTTAACTTTGCTGCAGATTTCCTGGTGCTTGAGATCCTCAGGAGAGGGACAGCAATAGAATATTTTTCCCCCTCTGTTATTGTTTCCTCTGTTTTGTTGTATATAAATGTGCAGGGATGTCTGACTGTTTATTGGTTTATGTGCTCTGGGCAATGTTAGCATTAAAGCTATCAAACTATTAAGGTCAGACTCTGCAGAATGCCTTCTAAGAGATGCTGAGATATTTCTGTGTTTCTTGATGGACTTGGATAGGTATGGAGGACATTCATCCCTTCAGGCAGAGCTGAGGATCAGGCCCTAATTGGTGTTAAATTTAGGACAAACAGCCACCAGTGTTTAGAGGGGATATGTGTTTGCTGGAGAACAACGAGCTTCATGCTGTGTTGATTGATGCTGATTTCCATTCCATTATTTCAGGATGTTCCCTACATGCTACCAAGGGGCCAATTATCAAAGGTTGTTTAAAAGACACATCTCTGAGTACTGGGATTCATCATTAATTCAGGGGGTTATGCTTCTGCCTTTCCTGAGTTCTCTGTTCCATGCACAACAAAAGCACTTGTTTTATGTGCATTTCCAAGTTTCCACCTCTGAATATTGTCCTTGGCTTTGTGTGGAACTTGGTTCTGTGCTTGATGAAGAATCCCACTGTGTTTGAGAAATTTTGTCCTATGCAGCATCATTGGTCCCAGAATATCAAATCTGGCCAAAGAGGTAGCAGTAACATGACAACTCACCCCAGCAGATTATACAGTAGGCAACATTCCTGGAGAAAATAGAACAAGCATTTGGTTCAGTCCAAAAGGGACTAATCACCACAAAATTATTAAAAAACCTTACTAGCAAGAAAAAAAGTAAACAATAAGTTGGGGGAGGGGGAAAGCCAGTGGGCCCAAGAAAGGAGCAAAAGATTGTGATGTGAAATGCAAACCCTTGGCACTGTTCCACTCATGACATTCCACTAAATTGCTTTAGCTGGCATAGAAGAGATGCTGCTCATCTGATTTAATCATACAGTTTCAAAAGACTGTGTGGAACCAAATCCTACTTTTCAGCCCTGTGAACATCTGGTGGCAAGAAATTTAACAAGTTTGTGGGGTAATAGTGGAAGCTGGTGGATGTTGCTACAAACTGTACCCTTCCTAGTGGAAGAAACATGGACCAGTCCTTTGCCAGAGAGAAGTCACATCAGCTAGGGAGACCAGAGGTATCATGAATCAGATGTCCAAAGAACTGGGATCCCCACATTGACAGCTAGAGATGTCACCTGGAGGGGGTGAGGAGGGAGACCATGGTGAGGCAATGCCATTGGCTTCGTTCTGTGCAGGCAGATGGGATCAGTTTGACTTGCTCTTCTACCCTCTGCTCAGACCCTGCTGCATTCCCCAAGCTCATCAAGACCTGATTAAAACTTAGCATTTATCCAAGTCTCTGCACATGGAAACTAATTCATAGGCACAATACCATGGTGAGGAAGATGAAAGCAATATTATTATCCTAATTTTACACATGGGGGTACAGAAGCAGAGGGGAATGCTGAGCTAGTACTAAAAGAGTCAAACTCCCACACTCACAAAGTCTGCCCCTGCTGTACTCTTTAGCACATGACATGTTTGTATATATATAATGAGCTATCCATGGGGTTTTCAGGATGCTGACTTTGCTGTAAGCCTTGGTTGCCATCGCAAATGTGGAAGTGTTCACCCAGTCTAAGAATGACTCTATCTTTCCAAATTTCAGCCTATCCATAGTGCATCTCTTTTCATTCCATTCAGGTGACTTCATTATGCTTTTAAATTAAATCCTATCATTGTGTGTCCAAAATTTATTCAGATTCCTTCTGGGAAAATCCCTGGTTCTGATCTGAATCTACAAGGAAGATTTCTGTGGTAGGAAGAGAAATTAAATCAGTCAAAGAAAACTCCCTCTAAAGGTACTTCCTATATGATCAAGAGAGAGGAATTTTAAAGCCTATCTAATAAAATATTGTTAGAAAGAAATGAATTCTGTTCTATTCTGTAGGATTATCTAAAGCAAACTGTAAAAAATAGCACATGTTCTAATAACTCTTTTCATTAACAGAACTTGTTCTGTGTCAGTCTGTCCTTCTCATTGTCACTGTCACTGAATAGATTTTGGTTAATGCTTCTGTTACAATCAGTAGATAGATATTTTCAGACCAAAATAATTCCATACAGATATAACTTGGGTGAATTACAATTAAAGGGGCCTATTTTCCTGTTTCAGCAAAGAGATACAAATTCAGCTAGAACTGTCTACATTGCAGATGTAGAAAATTAGATTATATGAAACCCATACCCTCTGTTCTCCTTTTCTCCCTGTATTACACTGTACTGATGATTTCCTGTGTGGTATCGTTAGGGATTGACCCAGCCAGAGTTAATCCTTCCATGGATTCTGCACCACGTGCTTTGGATCCTCCAGAAAACCCCATCACACACAATAGATCTAGGCTTTCTCCTTCCTTTTGTAAAAAATCTGCTCCCATGCAAGAACATTCCCAAGATCAGTTTTCTATTTCCTTCTCTGTATTGCTAGGTTTATAAATTGCTAAGGCATCCTCAGGGTTCATAGTTTCCATAGTGCAGGGATGTGATCCTTGTGATAGCACTGCTGTGAAGTTCTCAGTAGCTAATGGTCACATCCTACAGAGAGATTGCAGGCTCACCTGGGCTTCCTGGTGGCACTTTATGAGTCTCCAGCAATCCTTTCATAGCCAAAACAAATAAGAACTCTCTAAGCACTGAGGGTGCAGAGGGCATTGCCATAATAGGTCTCCAGGGCTTTACAATACAGTTTTATTACCTTGCTAAATATAGCTGCTTGCTTCTTATTTGCCCAAGAGAAAGAACATATTAAGGCATATTTTCTTTTATTTTTTACTTTGCCAGATGGACTGTATGTGTGTGTGAGTGTATGTTTTTGTTTATACAGTATATTGAACAATTTCAGTGGCAATTTGCCAAAAAAGATGATAATGTTGTAGTTTTAGTGTCTGTTTATTTCTCCCATCTCTTCTGCAAAGCTGTCTCTCGCCTCCCTATTGATTTAGTGCAGCCAGTGAAGTTTTACAGCCTGCATTTAAGGAGGCTGCTGTTTGAAATCCATGAGGGGCTGCTAATCAGAACTAACTGCAAGCATCAGGTACAGTCGGTGACTCTGTCCTGGCCTATTGGCTTAAGAGAGCATGAAGGGCTAATTTCATGGCTGATAAAGCTTTCTGTCAAGGAGGCTTCCCAAACAAATGAACATTGACTTTTCTTTACAATGGAAATAAAAATGGTCTTTTATCACAACTGCTCACTTGTGCAAGGTAAGAGTCACATCCTTGTGGGCTATTGCTGGCCACTTGGGACTATTTGGGAGCTTATTATGGTACCCAGACAAGATTTACATGTGAATTTTGGAACCTAATTCCTCTTAGACCACTTTCCCCCTTTGATTTCTTGGAGGTTTTTGGTTTTAGGTCCAGAGGTGATAAAAAACCAGTGGCAGATCTTTGCAGGCTTTACAGCACTTCCTTAGGCATTTCCTAGGAGGTAGGAACTGGGTGCCTAAACCCCTGTCAAAATCTGGATCTTTATTGCTTCTCCTCTTTTGGTTTGCTGATTTAATACCTCCTCCCTGTTTCACCTGCCTGATCTCTTGATATCACCCACACTCTTAGGATAACCCTTCTGTTTCCCTGCTCTGCCAGGAGTATGGGGTTTGATTTCTGCTTGAAGGGAACACCTATTTCCTACTCTTCTGAAGAAAATAGTATTGATTACTTTAAAGCACATGGCTAGAGGGCCTTTCTGTGAGGGAATGAGGCCAACTTGATAGCATTCAGGTGTTCTTCCATCCTTTAAGATACTTCACTAAAGGAAGCTCCTTTTTCTATGCTGTTCTTCTATTAGATATTTATTCTGTTTCTACTTCTGTTTCTTAGAAGTATGATGTAACAAGTAGTTAAGTGTGCAGTTAAAGACTGATACTTTCAAGAAAATAATTTACTTGCATAAAATTAAAAAAGCACTCATACTTCATGGAACATGGTTCTGAAGCTTTCAATAATGTGTCATTTTTCTTACATTCTTTCATGTTTTGATGAAATATGATTCCAGCCAGAAATGCATTTATAAATTTCCTGTTTAAAGGAGAGACACTTTTCTATCAAAATGCTTATATTGCCAGTGCAACTTCATTTACACCGAGGGAGTTTGCCGGAAGAATGATGTCTATACATGTTGCAATTTTCTCTCTCCTGCAGTTCATCAGTACACCTGAATGCTATAACATGGACTTGGCTTTCAAATTAGACTGCTAAAAACTCAGTGAGACACCAGTAAAAGCCTTTCACTATAAATTTACAGTGTTTACTCTGCTCTTGTACTTAAAGCAGTGTCCTGGCAGATCCAGCTGCACACCAGCTTGTTCAGGAATGGCAATCAAAGGTGCTGGATGTGATGCAGACAGGTGCATATCATGGGTATTAGAAACTGGAGTGCTGTGCCTTCACCCTGCCAACCCCTGAGTCACCTGGCACGAGCTGAAGCTTGTAACTAATTGTGTATGTTATTTTTCTTGCCACCCTTTTGAATGGCAAATTTTTCCCCCAGTGTTTGTGGTGGTGTTTTCATACCTGTTCCTCAACATACTGAGAAAAAAATCATGTCACAGGTAGGCAATTCCCTCAGGACTAGATGCAGACTTGGCCGAGACCTTTGGGATGAATGTGAAAGGACACGCAGCAATGCACTTAAAATATCATATGGGGTTTTGAATGTCATATGTATTTAGGAAAAATGGTGCTGATACAAGCCTGGATTTCCACTGTATTCCAAGGTATTGTTAATGTGGGATATAACCAAAAGCAATCATTATAGTTTGTGCTATCAAACAGGGCTGACTTTAGACAGTATTTTCTAAATATGCCCTGGGGCTTTCACTGTTTCCCCCATGGCCTGTCTGAAGACTTTTTTTGCAGGTTTCTTGCACTGTAGCACAACTCTTTTCTTCGTGGTACACATTTGTTTTCCAGTTAAATTAACAACTTCCCACTTAGGCAAAAGACATTCTTTTGCTGGTGGGCTGTTTACTGCCTGCCTTTCTTCATGTTATGCCTGAGAATTGAAGGCTGCCCTGCAGCGAGGCAGATCAACATAGCTCTGCTGAAATAAATGAGTCTTCGGAGGCCAATCAATGGTCATAATGTGCCTGAATAACTACAGTGACACCTCTAAAAATGTCAAATAGAGATACTGATCCTTTGCAGTCATGATCTGCCGAATGGACAAGTTTCATACAGGGTTCGGCATTTCCATTTTAACCACTGGGCTCAAACAAATTTACAAGTTTCCCCTCTTTTCACCACCTTTATGACCTTATTTTTTTCTTCAAGCCTTTGCAAAATCATAAAACTGGCTGAAGATTAAAATGCTTCATGGTGAAAAGACAGATATGATTACAAATGAGAACAACCCATCCCCCAAGGAAGCCCTAGGTTCCCCTTTCATCACGATTAAAGAACACTACATATGAGTATATTTATATCAGAGTTTATGTAATTGGATATTGTTTATGAATGTGTAGTATACACTTACATTATCTGGAAAAATACTCTGAGTCTTTTTTTGTTTCTTCACTTTCTCCTCTGTTTCCTGTAATATGTTACTGCAAGGTGACTCTTAGGGCTTGCTTTGAAAAAAGAATAACACATTGCTCTGATAAAGCAAACCTACCTTTGACTTTTAAACAGATGACAGGGAAAGTAAATTGGAAGATTAATTAGTTCTAATAAATAATTTTTGTTTAACATGCATTCTTCAAAAATGTACTCTGTGAGGTTGGAGGCTGTACAGTTTACACAGTATAACTTTACAGATTTTGCTTTCTCACTTGAATAACATTTTGTGAGTGCTGCAATCATTCTTATTTCCAGTTATTTGTTCTGGAAGAAAAGCTGGAATCTGCAGAGACAAAATGAGAACAGCACATTCTTTCCTAGGCTAAAGTATATGTGATAGACAGGGATGGAAAAAAATAATAGTTCCTACGAACTTGGGCCATAAACTTACCTAGGATGGATGTCAGACTCTAGGACTTAAATTCAAGAGTGACAACTGATTTAGATCACCTGGGATGCAGGACAGTCAGACAAGGGCTCCCAGAACAGTCAACACAGAAAAGCTGGTGTACCTTGTCAGAGGCTAAAGAGGAGGGTCTGATACAGCACTAAGGGGGGCTGTGACTTGACAGCCTTAGCAATTACTGATTAATTCATCACTTCTTCTAAAGTAAATGCCTGAGTTTCTCTACAGTGCTGTAAAGGGTGGTGATGTGGTTGAATAGGGTCCTTGCTCCTGGCAGCTGGTGCTAACCCAACAGCACTGTCTTTGCAACACCCCTGAGAAAGGAATAAGCTACTGCACCTACTCAGCATTCCATTGCAAACTTCAGTCCAGCTTAAGTATGCATGTACTGAAGTACCTTGATGAACTAGGGTTTTAGGCAGCAGTTTACTCAAGTGTAGGTTCAGGGGTGTTTTCTGTGTGTGCTGAAAGACAGAGCTGTATTGCCCAGCTGAATACACGCAAATCAAATGAGTCCTTACTCTTCTCTGGACCTCAAACTTCTGCTTGGTGTAGAGTCCAGGAGCCATGAGCTGCTCAACAGGGTTTTTCCAGGACATGCCAAGGGAGAATTACAAGGCAAATGCAAATTCAAGCATAGGCTGCTCCTCTTTTTTGCAAGTTCTGCTGAAAAGGGCAGCAAATGCTGTGTACATTGCTCTCAGGAGGCAGATGAATCCATCTAATATGCCCTCACTGATTTTGGTGCATCACTACAGCATTTTGTGCAGCAAACAAGAAAATGATAAGGACATATTTGGATTTCTTGACAACTGTCACCTGTCATAGGCCAGACTTAAAAACAGGCTTTTGTGGGCTATATGTGCTGTCTCCTTGGCAGTCATGGCCATTTTAATGTTTTGATACTTTCCCATTTTCCACCTGGTGGATTTACCCCTTTCCTCGATGAAATTGTGTTTTACCTGACTGGCAGCTTATGCAATTTGCCTGTGCAGTGTGAAGGTCAGCAGGAGAGAGTGGCAATCCCTCTCAGTGTCTCAAGGTCCTCTCTGTCTCTCCAAGGGACAAATGTAAAGTGATATTAGTAGAACCCTTTCTCAGCAACATCTGTAAACTGCAAATATGCTCATTACAATCTATTTCCACATGTTCCTTTGAGAATTCCCAACTTTTACATTGTTCACATGTCAGTTAGATGCGATTGGACAAAAAGAAACAGCTTGGTAATACCTACAAGGTTATTTTGCAGCACACAGCAGTGACCAGCCAGGTGCACACCGAAAAGAATATTTTAATCTCTTTTTTTCTCGCTGCTGGGATACCCTGACTGGGACACAGTTGAATTGTTTAAATGCAAAAGCCCAAGTTTTGCTTTAAAAAGAGATTTAGCAAAGCTTTGAATGAATTACTGGCCTATTTGTCATCCTGGCATAGAAAGCATTTTCCATTTCTCTTCCTGAAGCTGTTCCATTTAGTATAAATAATGAAATATTCAGTGAGCTGCAGAAAAAGACTAGTCTGTAGCCTGGGGGGCTCCACTGAGTATGGGAAATCCAGGTGAATAGCTTTATCATGGGTGCATTGGCTATACTGGGTATGATCTGATAAAACTGCCATAAAGCATTTTGGCTGCGACCCAGTCAGCCTTTTGTAAGCGAAAGAAAGAAATATTGTGGAAACTTTTTCGTCAGCTCTATTATAGGTGTGCAATACAAGTGACAGTTTGTAAGGAAATGGGAATTAGAACAAACAGCACTGTGAGTGCTACCACTTTGCATGATATACCTCTTACCGGGCTGTGCATTTCCAGGAGAAAAAGAAGATAGAAATTTATTTTGAACTGTAACAGACTCAGGATCTGCTGAACTCAAAGGGGGTCCAGAAGACTCCTGTGCCAGTAAGCCATCACATACCAGATCAGCTTACACTACTAGTAGCCAGAAAGGGAAGCTGCATATAAATGAATATGGAGGTAGACTAGTTTGGAACTACTCTCCTGAACTTCAGCAAGTGTGAAATGGAAAGTCACACGGAGGATGAAAACTGTTCATTCAAAATATATATTTTATAGAAATAATATATAGAGATTACTTTTATTCCTTTTTATAGCTAATTAATTTTTTAAAGACCAAAATGTCTAAAAAAATAAAAATATATTATAATATACCAGACTTACTCTATTCATAAAACTGCATCAATCTCATGGCCATCACAGCCTTTATAGATGTTCAGCAGACCAATATGTAGCCCTGTATCTTCAATTGTAATAAATCTTAAATTAATGTGGGATCAGAGATTCTGGAATAAAAGAGAAGTTGAAGAATTTTCTATTAGTCTAGGTTTACTGACAGACACATCTCCCCAGTTAAGGCATTTGTACTTTCTTTGCAATTATCATTACAGCTAATTAACAGCAAATGCTCACATTCACCAGCTATACTTAAGAGGTGATGATATCAAGGAGGAGTGGAGGGAAAGAGAGATGTAAATTTTTAATACTTTCTTTGCCTTATGTCTGCATGGGAACCATGAATAATTGATGGTAATGGTGGTTAACCCTGAGCCCATCAAAAGGATCTTTACATGTTATCTATTCCCCAACCTCCTCTATAACAGCTCTCCCTGACACAGAGGGTGGCTTTTTGAGGCACTAATATGTGATAAGAGTTGTTGCTACCAATTAAGGGTGTTGATTGACAGCTGCTCTCTATACAGAGGATTCTGGAAAATGCTGGGGCTCCCAACCCTTCTCCAGCTTCTTGTTACAAGGGCTGGAGGTTGGTGTCCCCTCAGATTTGCCATCTGCTCTGCTCAGGGGAAGGCTGTAACTTGCTTCAGTTGCAATCAGCCAGCTGAGTGCAATGGGTGTCAGGAGCAGGCCTTTGCATCTTTGGTCACTGTAACTGGATCTGGTCAGGGATTGATGGCACAGACTGCTCAGATGGCTGGTGACCTTCTGCATGGGGATGGCCAGATGTTTCTTCCAGCTGGACAAAGACATGTGAATTAAAACGTTGTCCGGGATCTAGTTCAGCCAGCTGGACTCTCAGGTTACATTTATACAAAACCAAAATGAGACCAGTTCCCTTGGTCTAGGGACAAAATGCCAAACCTTCTTATTTTCCTCACAAATTACAGTTGTCCATAGGGCTTACCAGACACAGTTTCTGGTCCTGTTTCCTAAGCTTCAGCAAAAGCTCACTGGCACATGCAAAAACTGTGCTAGAGAACATGGTAAAAAAACCCTGAACCAAACCAGACTGGTCAATGAGTCTTGCTCAATCTGCTGATATTGGGAAAACCACTGTGGCACCTGAGCTGTCTAATGCATAGCTGATGGAAGCTGTCCTGTTTGTAGTCTTTACCAGAGGATACTGGACTAGGATAGAGAACCAGTCACTTTTTTTGTTCAATTTTTTTCTGAACATCATGGGGTGTCCTGGAACTCTAAGGGAGCTCCCAGAGTTTGATATCAGAGCTGGATCAGATTTGGTTTTTCTACTGCCGAGCTGTGGACATGTCATAACCTTGTGGTCTAGGAAAGTCAAAGGCTGGGCCACTGCCTGTGTTGGATTGCTTTCTTAACTGAACATGTAAAGGACAGTGTGCTGTGGGGCTCAGGAACTCTGTGTGTTTCAACCAGATCAGGGAGATGCTTGTTTACTCTGTTTTTGGCAGGAGTACCGAAGATATCTATTAAAAAAGCTCCATCTTGGTCCTAAAACTCCATGGAGCTGTTTGACTGTATCCTGTTCTTAACACTCCTCAGTAACAGAGGCAAGAGATCTGGAGGACTTCCTCACTTCACCTCCAAAGCAGTCCTTATCTGATGGGTCTGCTACATTGGTTAGCCTCCCACAGAAGAGTGTAGGTGTGGAGAATACTATAGTCCATCCTCCCCGAGGTGGCCATTTTATGGAACAGGATTTCAGTGCATTTCTTAAAAAGCTTGTGTACTGTCTAAACGCCATGCAGGCTAAGAGCAAAGTAGGAGATGTTGGATACACAATGAATTGAATGGGTCTCTGCTGGAGGTTAGGAGGAACAAGATGTTTGACTCTATGTGTCCAGCAAGGTGCCTTATCTTCTAGTCACAAAAGCATAATGAAGTAAAGGCTCAGACAGTGGGCAGGTGGACAGTGGGGAGCATTTTTGGGGCAGGTACAGCCACTGCACATTTGCATGAACACCACGTTGTGATGGTTTTGTGCGTTGTATTCCAACAGTGTGAGATTTGGGACCGATTCAGAGCCTGTGGTGAAACATTTTTCTCTGAAACATTTAGTGTAGTCTGGCTTTATAGAGCTCTTCTGCTCAGCACCACAGCAGAGCATCCAGCCCTCACAGATTCAGTCAGCCAATGTGAGGCTGTTGAAACAGGTCAGGTTTACCCAGTGAGGTGTTTCCCATCCTGAGCCCCCACTTACTGGCAGACAGTGACAACGGGCAAATGGTAGGCAAAACTCACCGCCAGTGTTTGCTCTTCTCTCTGGGGAGGCAGGGAACAGCAGTAAGACCTTCACTGCTGGCATCTGCTCCCAGGAAATTTGGATGCATGGGTATCTTCTTGGATCAGCTAATGTGACTCAATTTTAACCCTCTTCTGGCCTCCAAAAGCTCCTAAGAGAAGTGATTTATAATTCAAGTCTCTGTGTTACACCTTTTGCACCTTTTGCTCTCTGGAAAAGCGACAGAGCCTATGGTTGCTGACATCTATTGACTGTGGTGGCGGCTGTAGCCCATCATTCTGCTAAAGTCTGGTGCTTTGAAGTGAAGACATGAATGGAGAGGCCTGATTCGAAGAAGCCAGTGGCATAAATCGCCTTCCTGCATTCCACAAACCAGATAAGCAGTATCCTGGTGAGATGGGCAGGAGAAGATGGACAAAATGTGACATGCTGAATTAAATAGCACACTTGCTATTTAACACCCAGCTGTCTTGTACAAACAGGATTTTTTTCTTTCTGCTGCCTGGTGTTGAGAAGGGATTATTTCAGCAAGTTACTGAGAGAGAGTACAACAATTATTTCCCTTTTTATGTGTGTTTTTTTCCCCTGCAGGGCTTTTTGCCAACTGGGAAGGGAGGAAAACCTATATACATATATAGTATAGGCACTCAGGAAAAAGGGTGTGGATACAGGGGTATTTGTTCACCCCGAAGTCCTGGAGGCAAAAGTTAAGTTTCCAAGGTTAATCAAGGAGAAACACATTTCTCCTTTGTGAGAGACACTGGTCTGGAAACTCTTGCTGGAATGGCTCCATTTCAGATATCTTCCTATGTGACAGTGCTGTTTACTGCTGGGACCTTCCCCAGAGAGTGGTGAGGACACGAGCAGGTAGGGCTTTTCTGGTGTCCTCAGGGAGCTGATTACTTCCTTTTCTGTTTCTGAAAAAGTAATCCTGCTTCCCAGAACAAAATTGAGGGATTACAGGAAGGTGATCAAGGATGGGTGGATGGTGGAAAAACAACCCTGAGACCCATATTGCCTTCTAGTGTTAGCCATTTAAACAGCTTATTTCTGTTTTGAATTTGTGTCTGCATCAGTGGAGCTGCTGGGGAAGACAGCTGTCATCAACAAACACAAATCCTGCTGTATTTGAGGAAGAAGCAATTACTGGCTTGGGTGACAGGTGAGGATTCCAGTGGGAACACAGTCCCCCTTGCAGTTTATGGTCCCCCTTCTGCACAGAGTCTGCAGAAAAGGAGACCTTTCCACCTCTTTTCTAGATCCACCTTCTGAAGGGTCTGTTGTGCTTTGGGCTGTTCAAACTGACAGTGAGACAAGCCAGGAATTACTGAAGGGAAGGAAAAGAGAAGGTTTCCCTCTCTCTCCTACACACCAGCATGGCTGTTGTAGCATCTATTCACCAGCATGGGTACAAGGGAGGCTTTCACCTTGCAGCTGCATCAACCTCTGAGAGAAACCTCTGTGTCTGGAGAAGTTTACTTGTTGGTAGGAAAAACAACAGGTAGGAGACAAAAGAATTGAATGAAATACTGTATCTAATCTGGCATCCTCCACAGCTCAGTGATGATAAACCTTTCCTCTGCTCCATCTTAATAAAGTTGTAATTGGCCTTGACTGTTTTTTGATTTCCCAAGTGTGCCAAGAGATACTCCTCCTTCTTCTTTGAGAGCTGTGTTCATCTCGGCTTTATTTGGTGTGAGTCAGCTGATCTTTGTACATACTGCTTGTGTAGCCTGCAGCGGTTTGGGCTGTAATGTGGGGGCTGCAGCGCTGTGCTGAGCTGGGTGGATCAGCTGCCCTGTTCAGGATTTCAATGAAGACAGGCTGATAAGGCACCAAGGGACACATCCTCACAAGTGGAAGGATGGAGGATGCAGAGGAAAAGGGATTAGATGTTTTCTGAAACTGATGTGAAGTCCCCTGCACCGTGGCTAGAAAAAGGGAGAATTTTCCTCTCTGGTGATGTTAGAGCAGATACTAAACCAGTTGGAGAAAAGATTTGTCTGCTCTGCTGAGCAGGAGTTAGAGGTTACTTTGGAGGCATGGTCCAGGGAACAGGCAAAGCTAGTGGCAATTTCTGGCACTATGAGGAAAATCCATGCAACAACGAAACTAAGAGGGAAATGAGAGTTGCCAAGAAATGCCCAACAGTACCCAAGGGCTGTCTAATTTCAGTGGTCATGGCCATTTGAATCAAGCATACACTAACTTCCAAGAACACATCAAAATTCTTTTTTTTTTTTTTTAAGAACTCTGACATACCCCTTCCACTGCTCAGTCACCTTGGGTTTAATTTGGATGTTTTCCTTCTGCCACCTCCATCTCTTTAGTGGACATAGCTGGGAGAGGTGGGATTGACATTGCTCCCCTTGCAAAAAAATTGTGCCAGCATTTGTCCTGCTCAATGGAATGTTAACTCTGTCTCCAGAGTGTCTGGACCCACGTGGAGAGCAGGCTGCAGCCTATGGCAGATGCCTGAGTTAGCTTTAAACTAAGTGGATTGTGGGTTGCAAAAAGCTCAAACAAATTACAAATTCTAGGTGAGGATTTATCAGACCTTTTTTCATTATCCTCTCTTAAGTGGATTAGACCATGCTGGTATGAAGAGAACAGTCATGGAATGAGTGTAAACCCATGCCAGATCTGAACATATTTATCTAGTTATTATACACAGCACAATAAGAGGCAGCAGGATTCCCGTAATAGTCAACTTAATGTGTTGTTAGTTTCAAGTGATTGTATGTCTCTTCCCTGCAGAATAATTGTTTGCTGCACAAGCACATTACATTTAGGAATAAATAAAAACACACTCTAAATCATAGCATTAGTGTGGCCTCATTTTCTGTCTCCTGGGGCAGCACAGATCCAGTGAACTGATTCTGGGTGAATTCTGCTTCATTGGAACACTGTATGCAGTCCAGGAGCATCTGTAAACCTTTCATAATGCATTAAATATAGTTAACAAAGATCTATGCCTATCATGGGTCCCTTTTATCCAAACAGACAGTGAATTTCTTTCCATTGCAGATTCCATTTTCTCTTTCCCATTTCAGGAGATACACTTAAAAAGCAAAAATCACAGTGACCTGCTGTCTAAAGGAAAAGACTCATGTCGAGCAGAGGATTCCATGCCAAAACCTGTTTGGGGTCTGCTATTTTTAAATTGTGAATCTTAGACATAAAATTAAGAAGAGAATGAACAAGCAGAAAAGTACTGGTGACTCTGAACGTTTTGGGATCATCTTCTGCAGCTTCATGTCTGATCTTCAAAACAACTTGCCCTAGTGAGTTGTGAAGTTCAGAATGGGATGCACTAAGTTCACTAGGGAGGGAATCAACTTTGTTGATCTCTACATGGAGTTTACTGCCCTAGCTGCAAATGGAGCATTTGACAAGTTGCTCTCCAGTGATCTGGATCCCCTAAAGGACCCTCCATAGAGTATGAGAGATGTGTAAACATCTCAAATAACAATTTAAAGCCTTCTTTTTTATTAACAAGAGAAAAAAAATATTCTGTCCTTTTTTCTTATGGAAATTGCCTTAAAAATATTACCCCGCTGCTGGGATTGACAACTCTGTGAGTGAAAATAAATAGGTAAAATCACAAGTTTGCCTGAAACCTCACCAGCTGTGCTGCTGCCTGATGGCTCCCCAGCTAGGACACAACAACTCCTAAGTCAATTAGGCTCCTGGCAGAGCTGTGTGTGCATTGGTTGGAGCTGCCACATTTTTGGAAATTTGGGTTCTTTTTTATATATTAACTTTCACTCTGAATTTCTTGGGGCTCTCATGGATGTTTGTAGAAATAACAGTGTTCTTTTTGATAGTGTTAACTATAAGGAAGGAACCAAAAGATCCAAAACATATGACAGACTTTCTCAACCTGAATTCAGTTTTCCAGCAGTGTTTCTTTATATGCCTGTGTATTTTCCCCTCTTTCCTCTGCTTAGATCCATAGCCTGGAGCTGGTAGTTTCTTGAAGGTTTACAAAGCCACTTTCCCCCATCAAAGTATGTTTGTTGTGGGAGACACAAGGAAAGGGCTGGACATCAGTGAATGAATAGCAAGGAACTTCTTAAAATAGAGTAAAATAGAAACACATATCTACAAAAAGTCTGTTAATCCAAGCCCAGAATTCATAAAATTGTTTTAAAGCACAGTTTCTGCCATAGCCTTCCCACTTGGGTTAGGGGACACAGCTCAGCCTGTTCCACATCACTGTAAGGCCTCAGTATGTGTATTAGAAAATACTTTTAGCCTTAATTTCATTCATGAAAATGTCTCAGCAAATCTACAGGTTCACTGAAGTCAACAGGATCAAGAACACAATTTAAACCAAAAAAGTATTTAAGTAAACTGAGAGGCAGTACCTCCCAACAAGGAGATTCTCCCCTCTTTGGAGGACTACGTTTCCACCTTCAAATGTCCCAGACCTCCTGGGAACACACATGGCCTCATTTCCAAGTCTGTATCCTAGTAGGAAAGACAGTTTTTGTTTTCTGTTTTCTTTATAATCAGCAAAACAGTTTTTTTGTCTCTGTTTCCCTCACCCCTTAAACTGTTGACATCCACAGTGTCTCAGTGTATATATATCTACCATTAAAATTTAAAACACAATCCTCATCTTATTTTACAAGTATGTTTCTTGCTCTTCCTTTAATCATTTAGCTCCACTGATTTAGACACTTTCCTTTGTTTTTCATAATTAGCCTTGCAGATTAAGAGCATGACAGTATGTGCAAAGGCTTATTAACTATTGTCAATAATTATCAGCAGCAGAAGCTTTTCACCCAGCTCTGTGGAGGAAGGTAGGAGGGAAGCATTGGCTGGTTTTCTTCCTCTCCCTCTCAGAATCTGATACACCGTATAATCTGAAACATTTTTTGACAGTTTTGTTTTCACTGGAACCCTTCGTGTGCTCTCCTTTAACTTCCTTTTAATTTCTAGCCAGCTGCAAGTGCATAACTCCTATTGGCAACCTTCTGCTTTGCTTCCTTTCCCAGATTTTCATTTTGTTGTGGCAATTTGGTCACTCCACAAACATTGTTCTCCCAAACTCCTTTTTTACTGTCCTCTCTCTATCATTTAAAGGATAAAATCCTGTAATTGCCTTGTCTGAGAGCCAAGACTCCAGCAAGGGATCTGTATTTTGATAGCACATTAAACTGTGTCACTGATAGATGTCTCAAGTAAGAGAGTCAGAGGAGCCTGTACTGTCCACAAGGGGAGGGCTTCGGGGAAGGGCTTCAATCACTTCTTCACCTGTGCTAGGTCCTCTTCAAGGCTGCTTGTGTAGATATATTTTGTTTTATAAAAGCAATGTAAGGAGGGCAGGGAGAAGCTCCACAGAACATGACATTCTAGGAGATGAAGTGTGAAGTCCTCAGAAATAAAGCAAAACCTTGTTTTACATGAAGCAAAAAAGCAGAAAAAATGTACTTCAGACTCCCCTTGAGATAAATGTAAAGATAATATATGCCAAGAAATGAGGTAAAGAACATCCAGAGGAAGCCATTTGTCATGCAGAACAATGACGCTCTATTTTAATTGGTCTCACAAAACTTAGTAACTAGGCTATGTATTTTGACATCTTTCTACTGACACCTTCTTAATCAGTCAGTTATTTGAATATATCATTCTCAAACAATGGGAACTGCATGGCCTTTTTACAAGGTGTACCTGACGTTATTATAAGCCACTTTCCGCAAGTGTGAAGGATGTGGGAATAGGGCTGCTGCCAGCTCTGTAACACATGCTGAGTGTGCAGAGGACGGTGGTTTAGCATGAGGACTGCAGTGCAAGGAGGGAAAAGGAAAATACTTCATATTTGCTGAAGACTCCCATTCCCAGCCCTTTACAAACATACACACGTTTTCTCCTGAAAAGCAATGATCAGCTGTTGCACAAGTGAATTCTTGTTTGTCGTGTGGTTCGTGAGATGAAGTGACATGCATGAAGGCTCAAAGCTGCTGGAGCACTTGGCACCAGACATGTTTATACAGTTTTTTGGTGTCAGTCCCTGTCTGATTAGGGAGACGTAAAACCGTGGGGGGTTTTGCTGGTTGGTTGTTTTTTTTTTTCCCAAAGGACTTCCGCTAATGGTATTATTTAAAAATTTAATGTTTCATTGCATAGAGTCTCTTGAGTACAAAATGTATCCTTTGGCTGTTGCACGCCAGTCACAGCGCCTTCTCTGTATTAATTTCTTCTTTATAAACCTTGCTGGCAAAGTGAAGTACATGATGTAGGAACAGCTGTTTGATATCCCTTTGGAGATCCACCCAGAAATAAGTGTTAGGACTTTTATGTCTGATGGTCACTAAAATCTACAACCGTGCTGGTTCCTCAGTGCCTGCTGACAAGAGAAATGAGATCCCAAGGGTGGAACAAACTGGGGAACTGAGGAACAGCAGAAAGGGAATTGAAGGGCTTGGAAAATCCTCAGAAACTCCTCTGGGAGCATATAGTGAGAAAGCTCTCCTGACACGCTGTACCAACCTGTAGTACCTGGAATATGAGTAGGCAATGCAAATAAAAGTCGACTAAGTTCTTATTTGAAGATGGTGTTATATTACGCGTCTCACTTTAAGTAAATATATACATATGAGAGAGATTTCAGACTCAAAGAACATCCAAGGATATTTTCTGTCAAGATTAGAGAGCCCCACTTTATCAGTCAACAAATAGATTTTGAAAATATCTGAGAGTAATATGCAAGCTTAATTATCTTCAAAAATCAAGGTCTCCAAAAAAAAACTGTGGTGATAGCAATGGAAGAGACAGCTGGTGTTACTGTGTCCAGCTTTCTGGTACTGCAGGCAACAGTTTCACATCATTTCATACACTGAATCATATTTCTTCCTGCTCCAGTTAGGAAGTTAGCCTTCCCTATGGCTGACTGTTTCTCCAGCTTCCCTGCTCTCTTGGACAGGAAAGATTTTTTTTTTTTTGATTCTGCAGCCTAAGTGTTTTCCTGGAGAGGCCACAACAATTGCATATTACAAAGATCAGATTCAGAGGTTGAAATTGCCAAGCTCCCTTTTTGCTTCTCCTATCTCTTTCCTCCATAGAGGTGGTACATTTGTTTTTGTCAAAGCATACTGTCCCATTCATAAAAACTTGACAGATTTATTAAAAATCCTTGTGTTGCGGTCCTCTGGGTGTGGCTTGCGACCGGCCTGTTCCCACCGGGCCGGGGCCGGGGCCGGGGGGTGCCGGTCCTTCCCCCTCCCCACGCGGCAGCTGCCAGCTCGGCAGGGGCTGTCCCCACCCACGGGAACAGCTCATTGGTTCCCATGCAGGCTGCAGACAGTCAGCTCACTGGCCGGTGCCCCTGTCAATCATTGTGGTTCTCTGCAGTGATTGGCTCTCCCAACTGCCCTCCCCTTGCCTCTGTTTTATAACACGCCCCGATCGCCATTTTGGCTGTCTTCTCCGCACCGTGTTCCAGGAATAAACCTGCTGGCGATAAGCGGAAAAGAACCCTTTCTCGTCTCTTTATTTCCCTGCATAAATTAAACCGCTGTGCGTGAGCTAAGCCAAGATCTGCGGGAGTTCTGATGCTCGGCTCACCTCTGATCGGAGACTAGATAAGGCCTGAGTCGCGTTATCTAGGCAAACGGGACCGACGCAAAAGACTCCGAGTTACTCGCGCATTCTACCCGCGGCACCCTTGTACCTGCAATTTCCAAATGGTGGGGTGAAGACAGTCAGACTTCTTCAGGTTTATCTCATTCAGTTCCAAATTTTCCTTTTGTCTCAGATACAGCCATGCTTTCTCTGCACTTGTCCTGACCCTGCATTTGTCTCCACAGCTGACACCCTGCCCTTATTGAACACTGAGACAAAGTATGCAGGGACCATGCTGAGACCGTCTTTAACCTCTCCTCTATCCTCACTGCTTAGAGGCCCAATCTGTTGCCTGTCACCTGAAGGAGTATCTGAGCCTTAGGATTATTGGTCGCATTTATTCTTCAACATATGCCTGCAAGCCAGTCTACCTTAATGACACAATTCTCACTAGTCTGTCTCTTCCTCTAATAACATTACAGAAATTGCTATTCATATCCAACTCTGAACCTGGAGGGGGAAGCATCTATAACAAACTCCCAGCACTACTCAATAGAATCTCTTATTAACCTTTCCGTAAGCAATTTCTTACAAATGTAGTCTATTTTATCCATCCTACTCCTTCTCATTCACTCTGCTGCATCAAGCAAGGCCACTCAGCCATCTTTGCCTTTCTGTTTATAAAACCATTATAACTATGGTCATTATTTTGTTATGTTTATGTTATTCCATTCATTTCTGATTTGACATACAGAATAGTTCTATAGCCTCTGTTTTATTGCCCACGTACTATACCTTGATTAACATAAGAAGTTTCACTGGTAATCCTCCTGTCTTGACCAGACCAGTCAAGGTAATTTTAACAACTGTATCACTATCCTGACAACTGGAGAGTCTCACAGTGTGTTTGTCTAATAATATGCCTCTGTTATTATACTCTGATGGAGCCAATGGAGACCACTGTGCAGTGGGGACCTTTGCTGTAGTACAGGTGATCCTTATACTGTGCCAGTCCCAGCAATACCAAGCTTCTTTTCTCTTTGCTCTTCATTTTCCTAGTCACTTCTATTCCCTTCATTTCTATTTTCTTGTATATTTGATTTTTCTTTCGCTCTTCACTAAAGGCAGAGGTGGGGTCAACACACATAACTCTCTTCCCATTATCTAGTTTGAAGCTTATCTACTTTGTCTCATCTGCCTTGACCCCATGATGCCTTGGCAGAGGTCAGTAACATCCTGACTTGCATTGAGAATATTACAGGCAGTTGTGCACAATACAGGCAAGAAGGATGCAGGCCATGGAATTGTGAGGCAGTGGACAGAAAGCAAATGAAAAGCTAAACTTAATTCCCCCATACTGTACCATTAAACTGTTGAACTCAGGATGTATTCAAACAGAGGAGGTCAAGAAGAGATTTAACAAATTCTAGGTGAAAAATCTGCAAACACTTTTATGCACAAAGAAACAACCTGAGGCACAGGATGGTTCTTAAAGCCTTAGATTTTCAGGGGTCATCACCCGAGGGATGTTTTGTCCTGTCCTTTTAATCCATCTTTAATCTTCAAATCATGGCCATTACCTGGGATAGTTCCCTGAACTAAATAGTATTCATGTAATTCCAATAATCTTGGATTGCTTAGGGAGGGTTTACCCTTCTGTGCATCCCCAGTTTGTAGACATTTTTCTAGTTATACAACTTTAATGATGATTGTTTTGACTTTTCTGATTATAAACCTTTTTTTTTTTTTAATGAGGCAAATGGAAATGAAAATACTCATCTTGCTCTTGCTGACTCTCTATTCTGCAGCCAAATCTGTAGTGCTGTCATTACACAACAGTATAAAGTAATATTTGAGACTGAGAGAGGTTGCATTTCTCATCTGGCCATGTTCATTTGTTTGGCTAGTCTAATGCATTCTGCAATGAGGAGAGAGAGAGAGACTGCTTTTACCCTCTGAAAAGCATAAAGGATTATGAAAAATAATAAAATACAGTACAGTTCTGATTATTCAGATGCCACAGGGAAAGCTGAATAAGCCTGGATAACAGAGGTTTCAGAAATTCAAGGGACTTGTCAGCATAATTAATAGAAATCACAGGACATGGCTATGCTTTGGGTAATAGAAAGTTTTGGACAACTGAGAGACAGAGGACCCAAGGTTATATTGTCACTTCCATAGCTCTCATCTTAAAAGTCTTTCCTAGTATCTGGTTACCATAAAAAAATGCACTGTGCTTGAAAGAGGGAGACAGACAGACAGACAGTAACCACCATGGGTGCTACATACAGTAAAATAGGACCAAGAATCTTGAAGCTGCTGAGGAAAGGAACAACAACTAATGATGTTTACGTCTTTTTTCTCCAGATGTGATTCATTTAGTCAAAGTGAAACTACACACCAGCCTACAAAAGGGATAAGCTCTTGCTTCCTTTAATTCTCTAGGACTTTCCCCTTTTCACAGCATCCATTCATGCAGCACATTTTTGTCTCATCACAAGAGCTACCCTTGCATGTGCTGTTTTAGGTACCATTCACAAACCACTGTGGGGTAACAGTTGGCAGAAGCTGATATTTAAATAGAAACATTTTAATGGAAATTAGAATAATTTATCCCCATTCCATTTGCAAAGTTAATCTATGTTCTGCTCTAAACGTAAGGCATGTAAATAGATAAATGGATCATCGGGCAGGCACCACACTCTCAAAACTAACAGTGGCTGATCAAAAGGCAAAATTACATTTGGCTTCTCAGTCTGAAAATGTTGCTTTTCCAGGGAAATCTGAAATGCTTTTTTAATATCCTCAAAGGAGTTTTGTTCATTGTTTTGTGAAAAAGTCCTCATAAGGAAAAAATTATTTTCCATACTAGGGATCATGTAAATAAACCTTAACTGGTTTTAAACTCTAAGACATTAAGAACTGACAGAGGTTTGGTTGATCTGACTGTCTATAAACCTGTTCAGAGACCATTTTTTTCTGACAAGGCCAGTGGCAAGTTTGCAAATATTAAGGTTCTTTTAGTGTTTTTAGCAATTACTTAATTAAAAAATATATTCATATATGTAAAAGTTCAATTTTTAAACAAAAATCCCAAACTAGTGTTCTTTTCCCCTCAAAATACATCCAGTCAAAATGCTGTTACTGACAGACAAATTCTGACCATATCTGTTTGTTATAGGTCATGGCTGAATATTTAATCCTCTCATAAGTAATGTGATGTTTTAATCCATTGTTTTCAAAATCTCACTGAAGAAAATGCTTCTGTTTTGGTCTGGATGTTACAGCTGTACATAACTGCAGCCCTCTCTTCTTTGCTGTGGTGCAGCTACTCTCGTGCAAGGTGACCACACAATGTTGGCACATGGGATAAATCAGCTTTGCTATTCTCAGTCAACGTGGAGACATGAACTGTTCTCTGCTATTTCCTTTTCCCCTACCACTGCTTAGATTTGTGTGGCTATTTCTGCACTTCATAGGGAAACAAATTCAGGATAAATTTTTTTTTTTTTTCTCCCCCTCTGGGAATAGCTTGGAACTGCTAAGTACTTTTGTTGTGTTTATCATTAACTGTTCCATCAACAGTGACTCATTATCTCTATTAGCAATGAAGTTAGGAAAAAAGCATGGAAAACACAAGGATGACCCCATGGCTGGTGTCACTGTACAAACACAAGACTGAGAATGCTTTGTTTTCTCTGAGGAAGATGCAGAAAGGATCAATTACTAGGACTACCCACATCTGTGCTTGAAATTAAAATATGATGAAAGTTCAAGGATCTATAATGCAGAACTAGAACATCCAGGCTTCACAAGGCAGTCAGTTCAGAACCCAGGGCATTTTATTTGATATATTCATTTTTCAAGTGATCCATGCTGAATTTAAATGGTGATAACTCATACATCTCCCTTTCAATGTACTGAAGCAGAGCAACTGGGTACTTCCTACAGCAAATCAACTCAGGTGATGAACATGCATAAGGTGGGTTTTGTTGGGTTATTTGTTCTTTCTGTCAACAATATATCGCTTGCATTGATGAGTTTATGACCTATGAACCATGATCTCTCACTGGTGCATGGCTGTGTGTGATGTCTGGGGTTAGAGCCAGCTCTGATCTCCACTGACTAATATGGCAAAGCCAAGAGCTGCAATTACACAGTGGAAACCGTGTTGTATGACACTGCTTTCTTAAGGGTAACAAATGGATCATTTCAGGAAAAAAAAAAAGAAAAAACCCCAACAGATGCATCCCAGGAAAATTTCTTGTTGTGCTATGAAACATCAAGACTATCTGGGTTACCAGCCAAGGAATAGCCATGATTCATTTGGATTCCATAAGAAAAAAAATCCAACCAGCTGACAGACAAAAGAATTACTTCAAGCATGAAAGGAATATTTTATTTTTATAAATATACAGGAAATTCAAACCAGCTGAAGTTAAAAACAGCCTTTTCTTTTTGCAACCAGACAGTTGAAATTTTGTTTTGACAGAGTTTTTATGCAAGTATTGTGACTATTAACTGATATGAAAGCCTGACATAACAACAGAAGTCTTTATGTGCCTGTATGCTTGGTGATCCCCTTTTCCTTCCAACATCCCTGTCACTAAGGACACACGTGCACACACACCCACCCCTTAGGACTTTGAGAGATACACGTAAATAGTCAGTTGTGTATTTGTTCTGGAAGTCGTTAAACATGTTGATACATATACTATTAAAATATATGTCAGATATTCACAGCCAGGAAGGGGGTTGCTTGTCTTCTGTTGCTATTTTCTGGATAACCAAATCTACATCAGGATCAAACATATTTTGCAGGTCTTAACCAATTTCTCCAATCTAGAAACATTTTCTTTTCAGTGAAAATTTCAGAGTTTGACCTGATATTTTGTTATTACATCTGTCCTCTTGCTTACATATGCATTAAAGGATCTTCATAATTCTTGCATCAAGTATTCAGTTGACATTGTGATCCTAAGATGGTATCAGAGAACAAAGGACCTGAGGGAGACGACAGATGTGCAGCAGCCTGCTAAACAGCATAGGAATGATGAGAGCAGTGTGGGATTGTGCTGGTGTGGGTAGGTAGGTCAGGTGAAGGCTGAAATGGGAGAATGGATGGATGTGGGAAGGGGCGACGAAGAGATCAGCAAGGAGATGAAGAGGGCAGGATAAGGGAGCCAGGGAAGAAGGGATAATGAGATTAGAGGATCAAAGAGTTCAATTGCAAACTAGCCTGGCAGGGTAGATGTGAGAGAAAGTTCAAGGAGGTCAGTGTGCTCTTGTTGGAGAAAGCAGTGATACACTGCAGGGGAGTACTTGGGGCTGCAGCAGCTGGGAAGTGGTGTCAGAAACACACAGAGATCGTGAGCTCAATTGCTAAACTATTTGAGCAAATTAATTACGTAAATGCTGCATGTTCTTTATTTAACAAATGGAAAATTAAAAGGCTTACATTGCCAAGCATATAGCAATTAAACCTGCTGCATCTGCACATGTGTGTGTGCACCTGGATACCAAATCACTGCTATCCAGGGCCAGGACAGTTTGCTTCAGTGGTAGCAGCTGAGAGGTAGAAAAAGAGTGGTGAACTGGTGAGAAAAGCAGTAGCTGCTGCAATGCTTTTAGGGGACACACTTTTCAGCTAAAACATAAATATTTTAATTGAGTTATTTTCCATAAATCTATGGATTTATTTCCATAAATCTATGGAAAATAGATTTCTATTTTCTAGAAATCCATTTCTAATATATATGCATGAGAGAGGGTACTGGAAGCCAAAAGTTAAATCCTGTGTTACATAAACATACATGCACACATGCATATTTGGAAATAAATTCGATATAGAAGTGGCTCATTAAGCCACTGTAGTTTTTAATTAAAACAAAAAGTAAGAAGGCTGGATGCAATACACAATACCGAAGTGAATAGAAAAGGGTCAGGCAGGGTGTCAGCCTTGAAATTCAGATTAAGGCAATTACTCAAACCAAAGGCACAAACAAGAAAGCCAGATGTAGTTAGTACTCAAACAAATACCTTCTTCAGAGGAGAGCAAGCAGAGTGAAAAGCTGCCATTCACCCGCAGTGTGATGTCCTAAGGCTGAAATATAACAGCTGGGGAACGACTGCAAAATTTCGACTGAAATGTAGATCACTTTGGTGCTGTGCCTCTGTGCATGGCATGCAGAATGGGCTCAGCTCTCCCTGGGAGGGGACAAGGCAGGTTCTCCTCTTCACAGAGGCTCCATCCGTGTCAGGGTATTGCTTAGGCAGGGTCAAAGAGCACTTTCACCAGTGAAGTGGTTTAGCCCCGGCCAACAGCCAAGGCCCCACTAGGACTGCTTTTTTCCCCCTTCCGAATTGAGCTGTGTTACTAACCATGATAAGACATGCTGGCAGAGGAGCAAAATCAGGCTGAGACAAGGTCAGTGCTTCTAAGTGATAAAGTGAATTTAATACAGAGTCAAAGGAGCAAGCAAAAACAAAGGAACATCTCCCAAACATTCTTTCTCTGCCGTCCTCCCATCCTCCCCCCCCCCCCCAAAAGCCTCACAGCCCTCTCTCTCCTCCCAGATCGTAAGGGGAACCCGGGGAGGGGGTTTTTTTCTAACTAGTTTAGTCCTCAGATGCTCAGGTGTTTCCTCTTCTTAGCAATTATACCTGGAGGGGTCTCTCTCTCTCTCTCACTCCTTTGGCACCATGGCACGGTTTGCAGAAGTTGGCATGCAGCCCGCCCAAAACTGCCGCCACTGTTTCCTCCCAGATCAGGCTGGTCCACACTTAGGGTGGGGGTGACCCAAAGCTTCTTTACCTCACCGACTCCTGCAGTTCAACCCTTCTAGGAGTAGAAGCAGTTACTGACTGTGTCCATTCCTCACCAGACCAAAGCCCCTTCTGTAGGAGATCACTCCTTTCTGCACTATCTCCGCTCCATCCTCCCCCATTGGGCTGGTCTCTCTCTTAGGATAGGAATAAAACCAGGCTTCTTTTAACATAATTGACTCCCTTCTTGATTCAGGATCAAAGTCCTTGGTCCCCACCAGACACAGCTACTCTTGTGGGAGTTCACTCCCTCCTGCACCATCTCCACTCCAAGTTTGATTAAAGTTTCTCACCACAGGCTTTGAAGATGTATCAGTTCCGATGATGCAGGAACCTCCTCCTCCATTGCTTCTCTTCTTTGGCAGACTGGCATCGTTTGCTGGCTTTCATATTTGATGTTTCAGTTGTTTTTCCTATTTATTTGCTGTACTCCTTCTCCTCTGCCTAATCTACTAACTACATGACTACAGGGTTACATGGCGCGTGCATGCGTACTACAGAGATTGCTTCTTAAATGTACTGTCGCAGAGGTGCTTCTGTCCTTCCTAATTGGCCCAACTGTGGAAAACAGCACATCAATCTTTCAGGAGTCATCAGAGATAGGCCCTGACCAGACAGCTGTGGGAGCTTCTGGAAGCTCCTTACAGGAGCCATCTTTTGGCCCCTACCACACCCAAAAAGCTAGACCCCCCAAACTTCTCAAACCACCACACAGCTGCAGAAATGCAATGGAAACTCAAAAAGTAGGTTGCCTCTATGTCTTGTGGCACACTCCTTCTCACCTTGACATCTGATAACCTTTATCTATTTCACAGGTGCTAAAATCTCTGACTCCTGTAATCTTTTCTCCCTTTCTAAATGCTTTTCTACTCCTTTTGCGGCCAACCTCCCTTTCTCTTCAAGTACCTGATTAAAACATTTCAATAAACCTGAGGGCATATTTTCTAACTAGTGGTCACAGCTTGACTCTTTCTGCATCTTTGTTGGGACTGATGAATGAAATGCATACCTCCTTAGCTTGCATGCATTTCTACCTCTAAAGGCTGTCAGCTACAGACCATGCCACTTAAAATGCAACAGCTGCATTTTTGCTTCATTAACCTAAATTTCCTTGGGAAATCCACCAATATTTTAACATGAACAGATGAAGACTAAAAAATGTAGATGATGAAATGTCAAAGTCATACACTTTACAGCCTGCACTGAATCCTCTGTGTGGCAATTTTCTGTCTTTTGCCAAGGGAATTACCAAAGCCAAAAAAAATACCTGCTCCACTCCAAAAATGAGTGTGACCCTGGAAGAATTTGCAGTTCCCCTGGGGAGGAATGACAAAGCTTTACTGGTAGCCTTTTTGTCAGCTTCCAGCCATGAGCACAAGTGCCGGTATTTGCAGTGCCGAACAGCACCGATCCAGACTTGAAGGGAATGACAGTGGTATTTGGGAATCAGCCAGTGCCCCGTTCATCCTGCTGAGACAGCCAGATTCCTGTCTCACACTGGTCAAAGCAGGGCCGTCTCTGCTGCTCATCAGTGGCTGAAGCACCTAACGCAGGCAAGTGTTTTGGTTTTACTTCTCATATACCACTTGAACCCACAGATTTATATCTGTGTAATGTACAGTTCTGAAAACACATCAGTGCTCTGCATGGCCACAAAATGCTTCATTACCCTTAAAAAGCAGAAGGACAGTTTATAGCCTGTGAGAGGCCACAGGCTGAGACTGGGCCCCTGATGTAAGCTCCCAGCAGGAGCCAGGTGGGAGGATCAGCCTCCTGAGCATCCCCACAGAAATGTGTCTGAGCCTGAGCCCTGTGCATGAAGTCCCCAGGACCCTGGGGAAAATTTCTCAAAAGCTTTCTAAATTTGGCTTCTCATTCAGATCAGTACTTTGCTGATTTAATTTGGGATCAATGAATAAGGAGTTTAATGGATACGAAGAATCCTTCCTGGCCCTCCCATCATTTTGTTTTCAGACACAACAGTACTGGGTTATTGTGCTCCTCTGAGCAGGACTTACCTAAAAATGGAACTGGACATCATAGGAAACTGTACAGACTCTACTGTTGTTCTATTGAGGTTTAGTGAATCTGTGCCAGAGTTGTGAGGTCCTAAACTTTGTACTGTCCCTGAACACTGTAAGTCTGGATTCCCAAAAGGTCCAGAATCACTCCCTTCAGTGTGCTCAGAAAATGACTTTCAGTCGAGACATTAGCAGTCACAGGTTATTTGCAATTCTCTTAAATGTAAGGACTTTAAACGGATCCTCTTCCTTTTGTTCTCTCTCAGCCTCAGGGCTTTTTAATGCAGAGCTGCTACAGTTGTTCCTTTTGTTTACTCAACTGTGTAATACCCTCAAAGATTTTCCTTCTCAGAACCACAGTCAGGAAAAGTCGTGGTGCGGCTGCTGGAGAGAGCATCGCTGCACTTCTGCACTAAATTAAGGCAAAGTCAAACACTTCTTTGTAACCTGAATTTGAGCTTACATGGGGATTGTAAAGGCAGAAATATCCCTACCATTAATGAAACCTCAAAGCGCTGAGGCGCATTGCTGTTTCCTTCCAGAGGATTGTGTTACCTCAAATAAAAAGGGACAGATGGATGGAGAGGTCACACTCACCTGGTAATGGGTAGTAGACTGACAAAAGACTCATCAGGGTCAGTCTTAGGGTCAGTCTTAAGGTCAGTCTTCCACAATTCCTGCTTTTCCCAATGTGGCTAAGTGTCTGTGTGAGAGCTGAAAAACTCAGGGACAGAAATGACCTGCTGCCTGCTGCTATTTTACCAGAAGAGTGAAAATAAGTGTCTTCCTTCAAATACCAGCTTCTGGGAAAGGCACTCTCAACAGAAAATTGCAATGGTTCCTGAGGCAAATTTTGAGCTTTTTGGTTTTGCTTTCTGCTCTTCCATTGACTGATGAAGTCACATGGTGTTCAAGGTTGGGAACCAAGAAAACTGGCCTGCTTCCTCCTCTATCCTACTAGGAAAATATATTTGAGTTGTCTAGAGCAGCAACCCTCTCTCTCTGCCTCTCCAACACGCAGCACATGACTGCTCCACTCACCTGGGATGCTTGGGGTTCTGTTTTAATGTGTACAGACCTCATGGCCGAAGTCTGCTTTCTCCAAATCCTGTAGTAAACCCCAATTTTTTTTGCAGATTGCCTTAACCTTTTGCTCCACATCCAAACTAAAAGCCGCTTTGTTAGATGGAGAACACTGTAATTTTAAGGCCCACTTTCTTGGAAAGTTTTAGCAAAATCAGACTCATTTAGTACTTCATTTTTTTTCACTTAGGAGGAGTTGTAATTCACCCTACAGCTTTAGAAAGCAAGGCCAGGGAGTTCAAGCTGTGATATATATGCTCTAAAGATGAAGGAAACCAAACCTGATAAGGAAACGTAAGTATGCCAGAATAAAAAACTTCAGATCAAAACACTTTTGGGGAAATTCAACAGGCTGTTATGGGGATATAGATCTAAATCTTGCAGGTGGCTTTTCTTCCTTTTCTGATAAGTTGAAACAAATCCTTACATCTAAAGGTCTCACATCTTTCAAATGTCCTAAGCTTGGAGCAGTTCTCAATTCCATGGTGGGAGCTGAGCTCCATCCAAAGATATGTGAATATGCTGCTCATCTGCAAACACATTTGCCTGTGCTGACTCAACCTGGGGCTGTGTTCTGCATAAACCACCTGACATGTTTATATGACAAGATACAGAACACTGCCTTGAGCTCAAATGGTGAACTGGGAGTTATAAGACTGATTTCCTGTTAAACTTTTGAACAAGCTACAACTTACACCACTGGCTTGAGGGTGGCTGGGGAGATAAACTATGAAAAACAGGTTGCTCCAGCTATAGAATACCCAAGCTGAGATTCAAATATGTATGTCTGAATTAGTCCATCAAACATGGAACAAAGGATTGAACCATAGGCCAGAGAAGCTTCACAAGCACCAATGATTTAAAATCTGGACTTGATGACAGACTATAACAATCTTCATGTATTTGGAAGGATGAATGCAAGTTTCAGGAAGGAAGGGTTAAAATGAGTTGCCAAGAAGCCAGAGACAGCATACATGGAATGAACAGCAGCAGTTGTTGAAACATCTCAATCAACGTTTTCTTTAACACAGTATCCTCTTGTTACCACCCAGCAAGGAATACTTGAAACAAGTTTTTTTTTTAGAAATATTAAATTTTATTAAAGAAAGGGGTTCCAGTGGAAACTGCTGAAAAAAATGTTATTTTATTCTAATTTTTCTTAGGAAAGAGCATTATTTTCCAGGAAAAAAAAAAAAGTCAGAAAAATCTGTTACATTTTCAGTCATCTGGCAAAAATTCTCCACATTTTTGAGATATTCTGACACTTCTACTGTCATCGGAACCTCTTTTTAACCTTTGATGAAAAATTGTGGCTTGGCTGGTGATTTCTAGCTGGAGAACCCATCAAGCACAAGAGCAGTAAAAATATTACCAGTCTCAAGTGCAGAAAAAAAATTAAATGACACCAATATGTCCAGTAATTACCTGCAATCACTCTTCTCTCTGTTTTTCTCTCTAGTAGGCAGGCTGTGCTTTATTAATTTAATTACAGCTCTCTAACCTACTCAGGTGGCTGCCATGTCTGAGTCTGCATGGTGGAAGGAGCAGCATGGCAGAGAGATTATCCCAGCCCTTAATTTTAGTGGTTCAAAGCATGGCATCTTATTAAATAACATCTTAATTGCTAGCAGTTCCAGTGCTTTTGTAGATCAGAGGTTAAATTTTTTTTTCTCCCTTGCAGAAAAGCATGTCTCACTGCAATCACTATGAGGTGTTGACCCTGGCTGGAGGGAAATGGTGTCTTAGAGTTTTGGGAAATATCTCCTCTCTTTTTAATTTCAGTGGCCTGGTAATTTTAAAACTCTACTCCCACCCACACTGTTAATTTTCATTGAAAACAGACAAGGGAGATCAATCCTCAACTTGTATTTGAGGGCCTTTTGTAAACTACCTCAACCAAACTGCTCCAAAACACCTCAGCTTTTATTAACACTGGAGAAACTGAGAGTCCAACCAGAAAGGTACTGAGGCATTCTGAGTCCTCAGCACTGTACAGGAATTGGCCTTTTATTGAGAATAGTAAAATGCACCCTTTTTACTCTGTCTCACTCAACCTAAACAACCAATGTCATCTCATCCATCAGGATACTGAAAATTATATAAGCCCATCATTTACCATCAGTAAAAACAGATTGAGTCTGGCTATGCAGCCTGAGTTTAGTTCAATATTTAATGACTCATGTGTTGCATTTTATTTCATCTGCAGTAGTTTTCTGCTTTCTTATTTATTACAATCAACTTTATTCCCTGTAGTAGCACCTTGCACTCAGACTGTATTCCCAGCTGCTTTGAGGGGTTAAAGAAGCCAGCTGCAGACTACATTGATGTGTGAACAGAGAAAATAAGAGGGTGAAGGAAAGACAAGATGGATGGAGAGCAAAGGAATGGCAGAAGTTGTGCTTGCCTCACTGTTTTACATAATGGAGTAGAGGATTTTTCAAGGTTCTTTTCCATCTAAGTTGTGATGGTTCTGCTGTCCATATTAAACTCGTATGTGAAAGTCTCAGAATCTTTGTAACATTTGGGCTTACTTCATCTCCATGAGGTGCAGCAGGACTCTTACCCTGTGTTATGGTGGGGAGCTGTGTACTGCTCCCCATCTACCTGAGGTACCTCAGCTGAGTTTAGGAGTGGTGTTCCTACAACAGGGGAAGAGAACACTAAGGAAAGCCTCCAGGTAAAGCAATCTCTGGAACAGATGGCAAATGTAAAGAAGTTGTCAGGATCACTGAAACAAACAGCAGCTTTGGGCTAAGAACCTAACCCTGTATAATATTTTAAATCCAAACAACCAATATGAAGAGCATGGGGATAAAATCAAAGGGCTCCCTTCTATCTCAGAATGGGAAACTGGGATTGGTGTGAGGGTCTGCTTAAGAGATTTCTGGTGAAAGAGGCTGACAACAGTAATAAATCCTGTGCAAGGTTATTTGCCAGAGCCAGAGCCAGAGCCTGCCCCATCCAGCGCTGAGTTCAGGCTGGTTCTTCCTCAAAGGAAGGACTGTCACACTTGCCTGGCACATAAGGATACATAGTGTCATGGTTACAGGGGTAGACTATAGTAAGTCAAGCAGGCTGTTCCCTAAGACAGCCCTGGAGTCAGAAACCTGTCCTTGAGAAGCATTTGGAAAGTTGGTTTGCTGTTGATATAATTTTTGGAGGGGGATGGAAATCAGGCAAAACTTGCTATGACATTGATGCTTTTGACTTTCAGCAGGGATCCCGGTGTGGGAACTGCTGAGACAAACAGGACTGTAGAACAGGTTTTGCTAAATTTGAAAGCACTGGCTCCATTCTTTATTTTTTAATTTGTTTTTTTCAATCTCTGCATGCTACTTTAGTTCACTAGTGTCATAAGTTTAGCCAAGGCATGAGAACAATGCTAGTTAATTTGGGTGATCTGTTTGATAACCTAGTGTATCAACCTAAGGAGATCATGGTCTGACAGATTTCTGCACATCAGCCAAGCTGTGATCTACATCCAAAGGCAAAAGGCAACTCACATTTTAGAAAATAAGATACTTTTTCTATGAAGAGTGCTGTTACACCAATCCATCCCCTGACTGCCACATCCTTACCCGCATTCCAGGCTCCCATTCCTCCTCCTGATAGTTCTCCTGTGGACTTTTGCTGGGCCAGTTCAGCACACTAAGTAAGATGAAAACAATCAAGTGTGTCACTGTTTTTTGCTACTACAAGGTAAACCAGCTTTCTGCTACCCAGCTAAATTGCTGTAGGCTTCTGTGGCAATGCTGTTTGAGGTGGTGGCTCCATGAATATTTCTTTTGGCAGCTGGGTGAGCTGGGGTCCCTCTGCTTGAGCTCACCAGGCAGCTGGTGCACTGCTGTCCTCTGATGAAGGATTGACATGGGCTGGGAGGAAGACACTATTTCTTACACATTGGACAGCAGGTAGTAATGCTTACACAGCCAAGCAGTGTAGTTTAAGTGATGTGAAACAGCAGCTCGTTACCTGTAAAATTGCCATTTTTCCCCTAGACCTCTCAATGATAAATTCTAAATCGATTATGATGGAAAATTAAATAAAGGCTTCCTGTGCTTTGGTCAAAACATCAGTCCTGGGTGTATATCTATCTATCTATCTATCTATCTATCTATCTATCTATCTATCTATCTATCTATCTATCTATCTATCTATCTCTCTATGTTGGCAACAAAAAAACCCCAACAAATGCCCCGTGTTTGAATAGCAATTGCTTTTCAAAAATCTGTGATTTGTTCAGTGCTTTGAAAGTGGAAAATGCAGAGAAATCAATCACAAGAAAATTCTTTCAAATGGATCACATATCATGAAGAATTTAACCACTTCAACTGATAAATGTAAGCAGCTATAAGCCATTGATTTTGTCTGTGCTCCTGACTAGAGTGATCTAAACTTCAGTGTTATACATTGCAGTCAGGCTTGCAGAATCCTCAATGGCTAACAGACAGTCTGACCTGGAGAAGAAATGAAGCAGATCTCTGGTGTCCATATGCTCCTGGTTCTCCTAGATACTCTTGTGGGTTGCTCCTGTGTGTTTCTGACACTCACACACCTTTGTGTGAGAGATGTGATTTTTCTTTTCTCTTATTTTGGTTGACTGCTTTGCCAGAGGGAAGGAGAAATACTCTGTGGGAAAATGTTTTCTCAGTAATGGAGGATTAATTAATGTTAGCAAGAAGGTCGTATTATTTAGATCAAGACAATTTATGTTGTCTTAAGGGAACAAAAATGTGCATCTTTTTAAAAACCGGAAAAATACACCCCTACATGTAATCAACCTTAGAAGACAGAAGATTTTGCTTTATTAATTTTAAAAAATCCCATTGACTTTCAAAACCAACTACCCAGGAAATTCCAACATGGGAAAGTGAGATTGAAAAACTAAGTCTACTTTTTCCAGTGAAGGACAGCTTGTGTATAGAGGTTTACTTCAGAAGATGAACTAAAGACTTGAATCTTAGAGAGGTTGGTGATAATAAGGTATAAGTGGGCAACCTTTATAACAAGGTTTCATTAGAATATGACATTACAGGATTTATGTCTATTTGTCCTAGACAGATTTAGAAACTGTATTGGGTCCTCAATGAGAAAGGATTTAATTCCTGCACAAAATGAGATAAAAAAGAGGTCTATCAGGGACTGAGCAGCCATATGTGGGTCCTCACTGTATTTTACCTTCATGTTACCTGAAGCTGCCTGGAGAGGTCTCTCCCAGCTCAGATGGGAGGAGATAAGAGCAGATAAGAGCTCTGTGTCATCAATGGTTCTGTGCTATGGAGAAAGCCGCATGGCCATAGACCTTCAAAATCTTCAATATGACTTTCAACATAATTGGAACTAGTAGTTAGCTGCTTTCTTGATTAAACCTGAACAGCCGTTGGGGTCTTCTGACTCGGGGATCAGTCCTGTACAGCATCATGGCAGAGCTGTGTGTCATCCTCAGACACTTGTTCTTTTTGGTGCCAGCATAAGCTACACTTTGTATTTCACAGTGTTCCCATGAAACAAGAAAAAAAGAAAAGAAAAAAGAAAAAAATCCCAAACAACAAAATACTCTTCAAAGCAGATTGAAGGTAAAAATCAAACCCTACCAAACTGGTTAGTTACACAAGTTAAGCCTTCCAAAGTTTTCTGAAAGAACAGGTCTTTTAGTACAAACTCTAAAATGTAGAATGAAAGGAAGAAAGCCGCAAAAAATGTGGTGTAGAAACTAATAGACTGATGTGTTTAAATGAACACTCAGTTACCAGAACTGCAAGATCAAGAGCATTTATGTGTCCAAACTTTTGTCTTGGGTGAAGAACCGACCCATATAATTCATAAATATGCAGAGAGATTGACTGTGTTACTCACTCTGTAATGAATATGAAGTTGATATAGTTCTCAGTTTTACTCATTTGGAGAGTTATTAGTGACCTCTAAAGTGCAGATTGTTCCTAAGTACCCAGTGCAGATTAAACAGGAAATTAAAAAAAAAAAAAATTTGTCTTGGTGTTTACTCTGGAGAAATAGGAGAAATTCCATTCCAATACAGGGAAAGAATTTGGAAAAAAAGGTCTAAAATTGAAGTTTAAGAGAAGACTTAAGAAATCTGCTAAAATTGGAGTCTAAGAGAAAGTTATATATATACCATAGTTAACTGAAGAACTCAAGGCATGTGCTGAAAAGGATGCCTTAGGCTGATTAAATATGCTTGGGTTTTTAAGAACCTTTTGGGGAAGGTTCAATCAAATTAATGGGGTGAAAAAAAAGGTGAAAATAATTATATTTGGATAAAGCATAAAGTCATTGTGAGATAAGATAAAAAAATCTTGTAAATGAATGCCCATACTAAAGTCATCACTTTGCAAAGACTGCTGTTAAAAGCAGTCACAACACAATGCAGAAGAGTGAAAGATACCGGGGAACTGGAGCTAATCAAGATATTAATGAATTATCTGAGAAAAGCAGGGAGTACTTAAATGACAGAGTTTGTATTAACACAAAGCTCATTTAGATTTTACCATCCTCAAGGTGATGGTGCAGATAAATAGTTGTGGATGGATGAAATGGAGACGCTGAGTAATAAAATGGTAAATGAAATTCAGTGTTGCTAGGTGCAAAATAATGCACAACAGGAAAAATAACTCCAGCTATCTACGCAAGTTAGATCTACATTAGTCATTGCAGATTTCCCTGAAAACCCTACCCCTATGCTTGGCAGGGGTCAAAAATATCAGTCAAATCAAAGTACAGAAATGTTTGTTAGAAATTATGAGGAAAGTGGTAAGACAAGGGCAGAAAACACCATTAACTAAGTCTCTAGATCTGGGCTGTGTCCACGTTTCCCATCTACAACACAACGTGAGCTTAGGAAAGAACCGGTTTGGGTATATGGACAAGAACAGGGTCAGTCTGTTCAAGTGTTGTGCTGGAACCATGAATTTCTGTGGGACACAGCTGAAATATGAACTCAGGGACAGGAAAGAGGCACACACAAGGGCTGTGCCGCCCCAACACCTCTTTGAGATAGTAGAGGATTGTGAATGCCATTAAATGCTGCTGGCCCTCTGCACTTGCTGCTGGCCCCTTACAGAGACCAAAGGCTGGAGCACAGTCACCTTTGGTCCCATACAGTGAAGCGGTCTGTTTCTTCCCATATTTCCAGCTGCTTTCGTTGCATAGCAGATTGCTGTTATTTAGCTTTGGTAAATTCTTGACTTTGTAATATTCAGATTATGCAGCCAGCTGCATTATAGACTATTAGGCCAAAGCTGCTTCTCACTTGCTGTAGTTCTGCTATAATAAATATTCATAGCTTCATTACAGCCTATGGTTTTCCAACCTACGTACTAGGGGATTATTTGGGAGTTTTGCTTTAATGATGCACAAAAACTGTAATAGTCCTTTCAGAGTCTTATGCAACAATATGTTTGCTTCTTCTAAAAGCTAAATAACTCTTGTTTTGAATGATTTAGTAGCAAACTCAGTCACTGTGTTTTGGTTCAATGATCTACAAAATTTTCTTTTTAAAAATACAAACCCATTATGTAAATACTAAGGAGCATCTTCAGGAAAATTAATTTCAATTTGTTTTTGTCGAGGTTCTTTTGTTTATTTCAAATTTTATAAGCTTGAGACAACTCACACAGCCTTCCCCCCCCC